>JABUQX010118385.1:17500-25280 GCA_015478945.1 Trachelipus rathkii
GTCTCGAACCTAAGTTTACTGAAATAATGTCAAAAAAAAAAATTCATTCTTCCCATTAATTGCAAGTTATATATATATATATATATATATATATATATATAGTATAATATAATATATATATAGTACTATATATATTATATATATATACTATATATATATATATATATATACTATATATTGATATATATTAATTATATATATATTATATATATATAGATAATATTATACTATATATAATATATAATATATATATATATATAATTATAATAATTATTAGTATATATATAGCGTATATAAATAGCCTATATATAATTATATTATATATATTTAATATATAAGTATATATATAGATATACTAGTAATATATAGAATACTATATATATACCTATATATATATATAGTATTATATAAATCTATATATATATATACTATATATATATATAAAATATATATAAGTATATATATATAATATATTATATAGTATATATGTTAGTGTATTACTTGTGTATATAATATCAAATATTTGAAATTTATATTAATATATATATATATATAGCTATTTAGTATATATATATATATATAATAGTATTATTTATATATATATATATTAATGTATAAATTTTATATATAACACATACTTTAATCATATAATATATATATATAAGTATACTGTGATAATATTTATATATATATAATATATATATATATATATATATATATATATATATATATATATATATATATATATATATATAAACTTTCACATGCCCATTGGGCCAAGAAGACCGAAATTACTTACAATGTGGCAATTCATAAAAAAAATTGCCGACCCCTGGAGACTGAAGTAGTTTAAAAATACATCACGCAAACAGATATAATATTTAAATAAGAAATGGAAGAATAATTTTCTTATTTTCATATCAATTTATTTATTTATTTTCTTTTTTAATCAGAATCTTTAGCAGGATTTTTTGCCAAAAAAAAAATAAATAAAAAAAATATAAAAGAATAAAAATGGATGGAAAGAAAGAAAAAAAGCAATTATCATTTATAACCAAAGACTCCAATGAATGACACATTTATCTTTATCATTTGTATGAGCCATTATTGGCTTTTAGGTTTATCGAACCTTATTTCCAAGGTCCTCATTCCAATACTCACGAACAAACCAACAAGGCTAACAAAAATAAAATTAAAATAACATTTATAATAAAACGTTTCACTAGACAAATAAAATGACTAAACTGCTCAATTACAATTCTTTTATCACTTTATGTATTTTCCTAATTTATATATATTTAATTCTCGCTAGATCTTTCGAAACAAAATAAATCCCTCCTCAGGCTATTAGTACAAATAACTATTTAAGACCTTTATCAATATTTAATTTCATAACAAAGTTCGGTTTACTCTTGCGAATACGTGGAACGCATTATTTCCTCCTTCCTCCGTCGGTAGAACCTTTTGTTCTATCTCCCAAGAGACCTTCGACTTGTATGCGAGGAAGGTTCATTCCATTCTTTTGTCCACAACAGAAACAATATTTTTTTTATTCTTGATATGCCTATTATTATTATTATTATTATTATTATTATTATTATTTTATTATTATTCATTATTCATTATTATGTATTATTCTTATATATTATTTATTTATTGACTATTATTTATTTTATTATTATTATTATTATTATTATTATTATTATTATTATTATTATTATTATTATTATTATTATTATTATTATTATTATTATTATTATTATTATTATTATTATTATTATTATTATTAATTATTATTATTATTATTATTATTATTTTTCTATAATTTGTATTATTATTATTATTATTATTATTATTATTATTATTATTTCTATTATTATTTTATTATTGATTATTATTATTATTATTATTATTATTAATTATTTATTATTGCATTATTATTTATCTATTATTATTATTATTATTATTAATTATTATTAATATTATTATTAACTTATTATTATTATTATTGATATATTTCTATATTTTTTATAATTTCTTATATTTTTTTATTATTATTATTATTATTATTATTGTTTCTATAATATTCTATTATTTTTATTATTATTATTATTATTATTATTATTATTATTATTATTATTATTATTATTATTATTATTATTATTATTATTATTATTATTATTATTAATTAAAATGTCGTATTTGATTATATGAGTAGGTTTGTAATACGATATATCGATAAATTGAGGAATTATCGTAAAAAATACATTATTAGTTCTATTTGAAAGATCTTGCAACGTAGTTCATTTTGGTTGCTTACTAAATTTAGTTAAAGGTGGTATTTTAGTGTTCAGTTTTCTTTTCAGTAGTGTAAAATGTGAAGTAGTAGTAGTAGTATTTTTTATCATTTAGAACTGAAATAAAGGGAGAAACCATAAGGACATTCTTCCCCATTTCCTCAATACGTTGTATGCAAGACAATGTGCTACTATGACCGCGCTGGCTACTGTTGGTGTGAATTGAATTAGCTGACTAGTGGGTTTAGGGAGCGTAGAACCTCCATGTAAAAAATAGAAGGTGCGAGATCGAGTAGTTCCCCATTAAACATGTATTTTGTCTTAAATATTAAGGTGTGATATTATTTTTCGATATAATCAAACGTATTACTTATCAATTTATTGAAATTCATCCGTATATCGATGTTACAAGACCCAGAATAGATAAAATATCTACTTCTACATATGCGAAGAAGTTCTTATGTGTTTAAGGTGATGGGTGTGCAAGGCACGTTTTTAGAGCAGATGTTCTGTATTTACAGCTTCAAGATAATACCTTGACAAGATGTCAACTTGATTCACATATTTTAAATGTGTGTATGTATGTAAGTATGACTGGAAATTAGGGTGGTTCCCGAATCCGAGTTTGGAAATGATTACCTCCATTTTCCGTGAGGAGTTGTTTCAGTTTTAAATGCGTATGGGTGAAATATGTTCGTTAGGTAGTGAGGTTGTCTGAGACATGTTTGAGTGATATTTGTGAAGATGTGTTAAATGTGAAAAGTATTGTCGTGTGGAGGGTGAATGTTATTGAAGATTTGGCTGCGTTAACATGCAGGAAATGAAAAGAAGGGGAGGGGGTGTCTATGTCTTGGGTAGTTTTATTTGAAGAATGTTATTACTCAAGAATGTGTAGAGATGTTTTTTATTTTGCGATAAAATTTGAACCCAGAAGCAGCACTGCGGAGCAGGTAAATTTTCTTTTCGTGGGCTCCGGCTCCGACTCCGGCTCCGATTCCGGCTCCGAACTCCTTTACTTATTTTATAGTAAAACAAAAATTTGGCTCCGGCTCAAAGTCACCAAAACATTTTGGCGTCTGCTATGGCCGCGAGCTAAGTCGCGGATGACGAGTCCTCCCCTCCACCCAAAAAACACAAATTCTGCTTCGGCTCCAAGCAAAATCTAGAACCTCCATGGCTTCGGCTCCCGACTCTGGCTCCTGCTCCGGCTCCGGCTCTGGCTCCACAGCCCTGCCCAGAAGGCCAAGCAGAAATTTGGAACTTTTGAGTATTTTTATTTGATCGTGGAAGTGTTCTATTTAATTTTGTTTTGGTATCCGTCTAATAATAATAATAATAATAATAATAATAATAATAATAATAATAATATAAATAATAATATAATACTAAATGTAATAAATATAATAATAATAATAATAATCCATAATAATAATAATATTAATAGTAATAATTAATATAATATAATAATAATAATGAATAACATAATAATAATAATAATAATAATAATATAATAAGTAATAAAATAATAATAATAACTATAATATAATAATAATAATAATTGAATCTCATAAATTAAATAATAACTTTAATTCAGAAGAGTTAATATACAGAATATTAAGTTTAACATTATTAACATATTGTAGTTGTAGTAAAAAACTTAATCGGTATGAGCGGACCTGACTGCGTGATCAGCAATTTCTGCAAGGGGGCTACTAATCGTAGACACCGATGATGTGTCTATTTGTGCCAAAATATATAATCTGAATTAAAGTTACCAGCCAATTTGGTTTAAGGATTGAGCTTAAATGTACCCAAAACGAAGTATTAATACAAAAGAAAGTACATAAATTAGCCATAATAATAAGAATATAGTGTAAAATAATATCAGTCAATAAATTTATAGTATATAATTAGGACAAGTTTATACATGAGGAAAAATAATTCACAGTAAATAGTACTATAATAATAATAATAATAATAATAAATAATAAAATATAACTAATAATAATAATAATAATATAATAATAATCATGAATATAAGATTTTTATAAATAGAAATATGAGTAATACTAAATGAGGAACTAATTTGAAAAGTCAATAATAATAATCATAATGATAATATAATAAAGTATAATAATAATATAAATAATAGATAATAATAAAAATAATAGATAACAATAATAATAATAATATAATATATATATAATAATAATAATAATAAATAATAATAATAATAATAAATAATATAATAATAATAATATAATAATAATAATAATAAGCAATAATTATAATATGATACAAAAAAACTAATAATAGATCAATCATGATATAATGATTATTAATGAATAAATAATATATAACATATAATAATATTATAATGAAATAATATAATAATATAATATAATAATAATAGTAATGAATAGAAAGTTATATAAATAAATATAAGATATAATAATAATAAAGTAATAATAATAATATAATAATAATATAATTATAATAATTAATAATTAATATAAAATATAATAATAATAATAATAATATAATAATATAATATAATAATAATAATAATAATCTGAAGAAAGTTTAAGAGGGTTGGAAGAGGGATTTGTCAGGGTGTGTAAAAGGAGGGGTTTGAAAGTAAATATAGATAAGAGTAAGGTGATTGTGATAGCTGAGGAGAGTCTGTACTGTGAAATCATGTTGGATTTATCCGAGTATTTAGGATATATGTTGGATGAAAAGGGAACAGATGATGCAGAGCGTAGTAGGAGAGTTTGTGATAGCAGGAAGCGTGGCTAGTTCAATTAAATCCTTGGTGAACAGAAGGGAGTAAGTCTTGAATGCGTTAGGATTTTGCTTGAGGGTATGTATAGTAGTGAAACTATGGTGTGGAATAAGAAATATAGATCTAAGGTACAATGTGTTAAGATGGACAGTTTTAGGGGCGTGTTAGGTATGAGAAGAATTGATTAAAGGAGGAATGAACGTGTCAGGGAGTTGTGAGGTGTGAAGAAAGGTCTAAATGAGAGAATAAACGCGAGTATATTAAAATGGTTTGGTAATATGGAAAAGGATGGATGATATTCAGTTGGTTAAGCAGATGTATAGTAGTGAGTGTGCTGGAAATAGACTGGCTAGGAAACCGAAGAAAAAGTATATTGCGTCAGTAAAGAAGTTAAGGAAGGGGTTTTTATGAGGGGGTATGATCGTGAACCTGGCCAGGGGATGAACCTATATTGACGAGCTACAGAAATGATGGTCCGTCGCGGTCTTGTAAAGTCCTAGTGTGGATATTTTTTAACTTCGACGGGCTCTCGCTTAATTCTATGAGGAAATGGTAGGGTGGGGCTTTCCTTTCGAATTACATCATGTTCTTCTACTAACTTTTCTGTTTTCGGTGTATGCTGCAAACCTGCAAGAGGTGGTAGATAAAGAAGATGATGATAATTTTATATATATATTTATATTATACTATATATATATATATTATATATATATATATATATAATATATTATATATATATAATAGTATATATTATTATATAGTAATATTAACTATATATAATATATATTAATCATATATAATATATATATATATAATATATATTATAGTATATTGAATATATATATAATATATATTATATAGATATAGTATATATATTATATATATTATATATATATAGTACTATATATATATGTATTATTTATACTATTATTATTATATATATAGTATTAGTATATTATATAAATATATATTAATGTATTATATTTATTTATATATATATATATATATCATATAACTATGTATAATCTATATATATATATATTATATAGGGGTTATTTATATATATATATATATATATAGTTATATATATATATATAGTATATATAATGTGAATATATTTCGTAGTATATATATTTATATATATATAATATAATATATAATATATATATATATAGGCATATCTTAATAGTATAATATAGTATATCAATATATATATATAATATAATATATATATATATTATTCTGTATATTAACTTCTTCGATTTGTGAGATAAATCATCAAAATAATTTTTCTTTTAAATATTTCAGGGATTTCCAAATCGTCATGTGCGAAAACGACCAAACATGAATCGAGTTGGATCAGACCGCTCGGATACACTGAAAAATTCATGACAAGTGCCGCCAAAGTCGGGAACATGAAAACGTTGTATGCGGTGTGGATCGAGTCAAAAAGACCTGTCACCATTGATGGCATACAACACGTCTCGAAAATTATGTATAGGTTAGTAATAGATTGGATGAAGGAATGTAGAATATTTGATGACACGCAGGTACTGAGTAAGGTTCTCGTACTGTTATACGAATATGAATGTCATGTAAATGCTCAGACATATTTGTGTTATATATATATATATATATATATATATATATATATATATATCTATATATATATATATATATAGTATATATATATATATATATATATATATATATATATATATATATACTATTTATTTATTTATTTATTTATTATTTATTTATTTAAATATACTTTTCGTATATGTATCTTAAAAACCTCGGCATAGTATAAAATTATTAAAAATAGACAAGAATATAAGAATAGAGGATTTTAAACTTTAGTGACTCAAAATAGGCAATCATAAATATATGTGGGATTCATATTTTCCAACCCATTTATTGTTTCCCCCAATTTTATTCGAAATTTGATGTTGCATCACTTTCCAGAGGTATTGAGTCATTCGTAGTGGAGTCCATAAAAATCGTGGAAAATTTTTGAATGCTAAAGTAACTTTCATAAAGAATGTCTTCGTGGTGTTTTGTTTTTAAAAGATGAATTCGCTTAGTCTTCTTACACTTACATATTGGCATAGATCTAGAAAAGAATACTATGGGATCAAAAATTATTTATAAACCTTTATATTTTGATCATTTTCGACTTATTTTTTGTCAATGGGAGGGTGAAGCAGGATCAATTTTTTTTTATAAGGAACAAGGATAGTATAATTCTAAATTGATAAAGCAGATACTGGAAATGGAGTCTGCAACACGTTTCACGGCTTCGCAGTCCTGATTTTAATTGCAATGAGAAGCAATTTAGAGGTTATTTAGCATCAGAATAACTGAGCGGTGTGGTCAGCGAGTTATAGCACTTAACTGATCATTATTTATTCACCAATAAATATACATAACTTATTATTCAGCGAGTTATAAGGACAGTCCCGGATGGTTAATCAACAGATTGCCTATATCAAGCAAGAGTTAAACAAATATACTATTTCTCTGTTTAGGTAATGCACAGTCCTTAGTTTACAAAATTATTGAAATGATATATAAGAAAGATAGAAAAGAGATAAAGAAATGTTGTATAGATAGATAGATAGATAGATAGATAGATAGATAGATAGATAGATAGATAGATAGATAGATGGATAGATAGATAGAGAGAGAGAGAGAGAGA
>JABUQX010118386.1:0-24040 GCA_015478945.1 Trachelipus rathkii
TGAATCTTTATTATTAGAAGGGTTTTAGGAATAGAAAGAGAAAAGTAGAAAAAGGGAAAGATAGAAAGAGGCTTAGAGCGATAAATGAAAAATAAAGAAAAAGCAACAAAGAAAAAGGTTATAAGATATATATTCCCGTACAGGAGTTTTTCCATTACCTTCTGCTTCACAATTAGAGGTTTATGAGTAAAAAATGACGTAATTATCGTTATCTTAAGGAATGAGCAGAAAATAATGAAACCCTCATAAACACGTATATATATATATATATATTATATATATATATATATATATATAAATATATATATATATATATATATATATATATATATATATATATATATATATATATATATATATATAACATATATATATATATATATATATATATATATATAACCTACGTTAAATTTATAACTGCATTCAAGCATTTCTTCTAACTCAATAAATTCACGTTATAAATTTTATTTTATCTTTTTAATTAATATTTGTGAGACAACCACTTCTAAGTACTTATGCTCCTTTTATACTGAAACAGTAGGATGGAGAGCAAATCATTCAGCATTCGCAACAATTTTGTCCTTACTTATAGTGATTTTATTTCCAGGAGCTCCTTTGTGCAAAATGGAACAAACACTAAATCGGTTTTATTGATATTAGTACTGCGTTTTTTAGTGATCCTGTTTTGGCTCTGACGGACGTCCCGTCGCTTTCTGCTGTAACGTAGTGGATGAAAGGCTGTTCAATCCCCTCTTTAATGCTAAATTTTATCGTCACAAAATCCATGATTCTAATGGCCACTGTATCATGACCGCCTGACAGAATTTTAGATAAAGCTAATCGCGTGAATGATAAAAGAATATAGACAGCCATGTTCCTATTCACCTATGCTTACACTGAGTTCTACCAATACAAGTTTGAAAGCTGGATTACTCTGTATTGAGGGGAAGAAATAAATAGAGATGATATAGACGAATCAAGACCCCATAATTAAAAACGAAGTGTGCTGACTTCCTGATTCTCTAGGATATATTAGATAACTCTGCGAGCATCAGTATGCAAATACAACATCCGTGTGTATATAAACTAAGGAATGCTATCCTTTCTCCTTAGATTTAGATACTGAGATCTAATTGATGCACTTTTAGAAGTGAATTGATATCGTGAAACGTTTGCTTAACTTGTTTCACTGACTCCGTATATTCCGAGTTCTAAAAATTGCTCACCTATATATATAATACCTATTGGCATAACCCTGGTTTCCAATATTCCAGCATTCCTGCATCATCTCGTGTTCACAGCACTTGTCGATTACGCATAAGGATATGCGTCAGCAAGCCATGTAAGAATCTCATGACGATCTCATTGGACAGTCTAGTGGATGTGATATATAGCGTCAATTACTACTAATAAATAATATACTAAGAAGTCATCTACTATATTATTATTATTACTACTAGTTACTATTATTTATATGAATAATAATTTATTTTAACTAATAATATACTACTATATTATTATATCATATAAATATATGATTTATATTATTATGATTAAGTTTTTATTTTTAGTATTAGTAATATAATACTATATACTAGCATCTAGTATATTCAAACATGATTGTATATAGTCACTATTCTTAAGCTGAGCTCACCCTGAAAAATTATTATGATTCAAAAAAAGTTGGGAGGGTACATATAAACACAGCTAATATTCGTACTTTGAGGTTGTCAAAATGAAGCCCGCTCTACGTCTGAACTTTTTTTTAGCCAAAATAAAGTCTCATATTAGTGCTGCTACTTTTAGCCAAGAGCAACCTTGAAATCGTGTATATTAGACATTAAGATATAAATGTCTGGAAAATGTCGAATTCCACGCACGCATGGGTAACAACAACCGGCGTGTTATTTTAAATGTGGTATCCTGCCAAGTAGCGCTAATCTACAGAGGTAATCACACTCCATAATTTACTGTGCAGAAGGTGCCTTTCTCATTCAGCACTTTGTGATTTTTGAACGATCACATTCTCTGTTCTTTTCTAGAGGCGATCATGCAAGAGTATATAAACAAGGAGAGCAGCAGCTTCCGCTCTCGAATTTTATGTATCTTGATGAAAAATGACTGTACTTAAGCAACATAGAGCTAACATTTTTAAATCATGGAGATGCAACTATTTTGTCACCTTAGAGCGGGCATTCCTGTTATCAGATGGTCGATTTTTTGAGCTATATACCAGTTCTGGGTTGTCCCAGTATTTTAGAAGAATAAAACAATAGATTGGGAGTGCGCTTCTCGAAGACAATTAGTTTAGGCTTGTTCTATTGTTAGGTGATAAACTTAGCCAGTTGGATGTGTGTCTGTATAAAGCAACCCTTTAATCCGGTAATCTAGAGAAATCTTTTTTCCTATTTAGAAAAGCGCCTTTTTGATACCTTGAGCTATATTCGTCTGGGCAGCTGACTGTAATATTAAACTCAAACCAATTTAGAATCTTGAGAGCATCAATTATGTTGACGTCATGCAGTCAAAAAAATGCCGATAGAGGCTTCATGCGAATAAATACTCTATCTGGCTCCCTGACTGCAAGAGTGCCGACAGAGAGCTTTTGCAGCATCTGCAGATAAATGATTTCTGTAATAACTTAAATTTACATGAGCGCGGAGAAATGCAGGTACACAGTTTCTTGAGATGTGGATTGTTGGAGAGTCGCCTTGAGTATGACAAACAAGTTGCGTCGACCAACTAAAAGATGAATGTCAGACGCGAACAATTTTTTTCTCAGTCCGAGTTATTTCTGCTTAGTCATTTGATTAGGACGTTTCTGAGGAATATACGTACCTAATTATGAGCATATCATATATACGTGAGCAACCTTCTTGCTCGATGCAATGTCAACTCGAGTTTTCACCAAATGAATCTGCCGTAATACACGGATGTCTACGTAAAGCTCTGCAGAACATTATAGTATAGTCACTTATCGCAAAAGTTCAAGCATAACTTTTTCCTTGACGCATTTTCGATTCAATTGCTGTGTTGCCACAAGATACGGCTGAGCATATTGCACGGTTTTTCAGGAATGCCTTGTTCGAGTTGTGAGAGTCTGCATAGTATTTATCTTAATATTTATTGTTTTCCTCCATAGGGTTCTGAACACAATCGTTTAAGATCTAGCTCAGTGATCTCGCTGTCCAAGCGCAGAGTACTTAGCACGAGAGGTTACTATGTGCTAATACGATCCGTAAAATTAGATAAGATATCTATATATAAATATTAGATGATATGGTTACAAGCCAATAGTGAATAAGAAATAATGACTTGCATACAGACATTATAATCATCCTGCAAGCTTGAGCGGATTCGGGAAGAGTGAGCCGTGCTCAGGACCTCGGGCTTACTGGAAATATTCATTTGTTACTGACCGATTGTGACTGAATTTACAAGAACATCTCAAATGCTCTATATAATAATATATATTTTCAAAAAAAGTTCCACGTGCTTTGTTCTACAGACACCATATATCATGAGAGCATTACAGAGCTTCATAAAATATCTAAATATGTTCACTGGTTATTTTCGCGAACAAAAAATATGAGGATCGGTTAAGAGTAGAACTAACATGTCTGCGGGTAAATAGCTCTTGATAGTAATTTTGCAATTTAAGGTAACGCTTGGGATTTTATGTGAATAAACTAAGTGATATTCGTAAGGTGATTGATAACAATTTATCGTAATAATATTTACGAAATCACACGTAAATGTACAGCAAAAATTGCGTTCAGTTTACGTACTGTGCTCAGATTATATATTTCGATCTGTCAGTCTAGTATTAATATTATATCTCTAAGCTACTAGGGTTATGGCTTACACAGTTAAGTATGCTGTCTTTCATATATTATCCTCTCTCTGCAATTGAGTTAGTACACTCTACTTTGAAAAAGAAAACTTATAACACGATTGTCAATTAACTATAAGCAGAGACTGCTTGCGCAAATAAGGTGCTGGAAATTAAGCGTATACGGTGGTACGGACACACCGATAAGCAAAGGCAATACTCTTGCGATCACATCTATTTGTTGTATATCACACTTGTTAATTTTACGCTAGTGTTGAGTCATTCGCGCGACAAGTGCAAGTGGTTCTGTATTAGTAGTTGATTCAATTATATCTCGTTTATGTTCAGTTTTTATAGCGCTATATGTTAGCTTTATCTAATCGCTGATCATAAAGAATGCACAATTGTTATAGGTTTGGGTTCATTAGCACAATTAGTTATTGTTAAATCAATAGTCAATATAAAGAGATCTTGATAGTTATTTCGACGCAATGAGTATTTACACGTTGAGCCACACAGAATTGATACGAAATAACTCTGAACATTTCTAACTATTCATCACACCTTTAGATCTACAAGGTAACTGATCCATTTCGGGTGAGTTATGAGCTCCTTGCGGCATTGTCTCTGGTATACTGCTGAGTTGTTTCACGAATTTGAGCGTGCATTTCCCTAGACATGAAGTAAATCAACTCTCAAATGCAGAGCTAATTACTAACCACTGTCTACGCCCTTTTCTCATTCTAGAAGTCTGCCAAGATAATTTCTTATATCTTCCTAGGCAAACCTCATGTGTTACTATCCTTATTGTTTGCATAAAATAACATCTTTTATGAAATTTCAGTAATTTAACAGTGTGGTTATAACTACATTGTATTAATGTACGCTAATGTTTTTACTTTTTGTTCATTGAATTAAATTGCAGTATCGGGGCTTATGAGTATTTGTTATCGGATATAGTCTTTATGTATTGAAGTTATCTGTATGTCTTTAAATCACATGTCCGAGCAAGTCAAATGTAATGTATAAGCTTAATAGTGACGTAATTATGCGGTTTTGATTGATACTTATCGAAATTTAGTTCAGCTCAATTTGAATATAACTATAGACGAGGGTTATATAGTGTATATTATCAATCGATGAATATGAAACAAAATACTATTACGCTTCTCATGAAATGTGTTCTTTCAATGTGAAATTGTTGAAAAGATTACACGCACAGCAAATATAAACACTCATTTCTCCATCGAAGCTACTGTTATTGTTGGTGATTTCAAGCTCACATTGAAAAGTAGTCTGATGAAGAGGAGTTGAAAAGCATTGAAGATATATCTACTTTTTCCCACGAGGTAATACGTATTGTACTAGCCAAGTGAGTTAGATTCAAGATTAATACATATACCTATTAAACGAGTAATATAGATCATGGGACAACTATTCACCTATGTCCACAGTGTCGTGTCTTTACATTCACCGAGTAACGAACAAGAGTCGTCAATATCACGAGTTTGTTATTTGTAGCATTATATTCTTAGTTTAACGGCGGGTTATCAAGTATTGTCTTGCAATTGTTCTCAACCTTCTTTATTAGCTTGTCACATAGGCGGCAGACCTAAAATATTTTATACTCTGAGGCTATGGAAATGTCTGTCGCCAGAGTGCTTAGTTCTCTAACAATAGTACATGTAAAAAATAAAATGGAATGTATGAAACGAGGCTGCAAAAAATACAAAATTAAAAATCCACCTAGATGACATAAAGCTTGAGGCCGTCTCAATATGAGTATACTAATGGTAATATGTAAACATACATAGCGGTGTCCCATAAATAATATATCACCCGTTAAGCTCGCCGAAGCAACGAATTGCTCGCATGAGTTATACATCAGCCTCTATGATGATGTAGCATACTCAGATGTATAGCTCGCATCAGGTCCCTCGCGTATTAAATATCATATTATACATAAGAGCTAATTATATCTTATACAATTATATCGTGTAATAGTTATAGAAATACAAATAATAAGTTTCGTAAAAGAATATATATATTTTAATCCAAACGAGTAATAAAGTAATTAACTTCTAACCTCTAAATTTGAATAACTTATTCTCCCATGCCAGACTACATCCTGGTTTAAGCTAGATATGCATACTTATATTACTAATCAGTCGATTTATTCCATGATTTAGGATAGCAATTATACTGGAAAGACTTATTTCCTTCGAAAGAGCTTCACTGCGTCCCATCGAAAATATATTATAAGAAAAAAAATACATATTTATGTACATAATAAAATAAGAATATTAATAAAAAATTGATAAAACTTAAGATAAATAATTAAAAATCTTGGAAAAACAAATAATAAATAAATTCTACCTATTGTTAAAATATAAAAAATCAAAATAAATAATAAAAAAAAATAATTATATAATATAATTAAATATAATATATATCATAAATTAATATATAAATAATAATACTAAAATAAAATAACTAATAAAACGGTACACTTTTACATACCCCTAATAATAGATAGTATAGGAGCATTAATACGCAACTTAAATAATCTTTAATATAATAATATATTCATATAAATCTTTGCCCCAAAAATAATATCTAAATATAATAATACTAATGGTACTACCACCACTATGTAATAATAATAATAATAATAATAATAAATAATATAATATATAAATAATAATAATATATAATAAATAAATAACAATAGATAATATTATAATTAATAATTGAAAATAATAATATAATATTTAATATGAAAATGAATTGATGCATCTGGCAATAATTGAAAATACATAATAACTGCAATATAACGGGAAAAAATTTTTTAACATAACTAAATGATATAACACTAATCCATAATCTAATAATAATCTTCAATATGAATATACTCAAAATTATAAATTAAGTAATAATAAAATAAAATGAATATTTATAAATAATACTAATGAGTTTATAATAATATAAATACTTAACTAGTTGATATACATCATACTACCTAACGCAAGAACTAAAATTACTAATTAAACTATAATATATCTAATCAATAAACACAATAATACTTCAATAAACAAGGCTAAACTCAATTATATATTTAAAAGCTACAAATAATTGAATATAAATATCCATTAATTGAAGAATAAAATATAAATGAATATAATGAAAGTTACTTTAGATATTTTATAAAATCAATTATTATTATTTGTACAGTCACCCTCCACTGCATATTAAATTAGTTATGAAATTATATTAATAATAACTCTGAAAATAAACATAGTTTATAATAAAAAAAAAAATAATAAAATAGAATAATAATAGATAATGAGTTATTATTCAATATTGAATATATATTAAAAATTAAGTTAACAACAATATTAATTAATCATAAAGTTCTATATATTATTATTAATAATACTAAAATAATAATATAATAAACAATAAATATTAATCAATAATATATAAGACAATATATACTGACATAATCTCGACAAATGATATAATGTAGTACGTTTAAATAGTATAATATTTGATTACGATTTTGCAAATATAATATAATAATTTTTACTATTAATAATAATAAATAATCATAATAAATTATTAAAAAATTTCATAATATTATACTAATGATACTTAGATGATATAATAATAATAATATATTAGAATATAAATAAAATATAGTACTAGTCCATATCAAAAAAATCAATAAAATCAATAAATGATAGATTGCTGATAATAAAGACATAAGCGATTCATAATATTTATAAGTCTTTTGTGTTTTTGAAATTGAAATTTTAATTTCCAATAATTGAGAATTCAAATTAATTATAGAGTATCAATAAATCAATTAAATAATTTTATAATGTCGGTATAAAACGATACTATCTATTAGTGGATGTTAACCGAAACTTTAGAATATCTATACACAATAACAATAAAATATCTGTAGATACCGGAAACAAATTTAACATCAACGCAAAATAATGACCTTAATAAAATCTAATAATAATCAATATAACAAATATGCAAGAAATAAAGATGTGGTTATAATAAGAATGAAATATCAAGATATAAATGTAAAGTAATATAAAAATAAACACAGAAAAAAATAAGTATAAATAGAAATATATATAGAATTAAAAGTAATTATTTACATATATTTAAATTATATAAATTTAATATAATAATTACTTAGTATATCATAATACATAATGTAATATAATGATTTATGAATTATACAGTTATCGCATGACTATTATATAAATAATAATATTACGATCAGTATATTAATAAAAATTCTTGCTATAAACAATAAGAAATAAAGGAATAAAACCAATATAAAATTACTATAATGATGCATTTGTAAAAATAATAATAACATATTATCATAAAAAAACTAGATTATAAACGATAAACTGATAAGAATATAATAAATGGTACTAATATAGATGAGAAGATATAATGAATAATGAAATATATAGTAGAATTAGAATAATGCATAATCTGAATAAATGAATTAATTTAACAATTGTATGATATAACAATATAGAGAGAATAATAATCTAAGTATATCAAGTAAAGATGTAATGATTGCCTTGGAACATAATAAAAAATAATAGGAGTATATAGTAAATACTCTATTATAGATAGATTATATTATCGAATTTACAGTAAAGATTTTCTTACTGAAATAAAGAATGGGAACATTTTTTAAAACCCATTCACGAGAAATGTATATAAAAAAAATGGCGTAATTGAAAAGGTACCTTTTACGATGATAGAAATGCTTTTAGATTGATAGATGATAGCTAAAATGTAATATGATAATAAATAAAATTAATAAACCGTAAATACTGAATTAATATCTTAGAGTGATGAGGATTGGGGATATTAATTTGTATATATAATGAATTAAGAAATTCACATTATGAATAAAACTATAAAATGTCAAATCCATACATAAAATACATAGAGGACCAGGAATTATGGGATGCAATTTAAAGGAATCTGTTTCTGTTCCCTTATGGAGCCTATTACAAATTGATTATACGACTTCAAACTTCGACAATATGAATACTGCGTTTAAGAGGATCAAATCGCTAAATAGTAAAAGGTTGATATCAATTATGGGTAAATTGGTATATCAGTGGACACTAAATAACATTCTTTTATATAGTATTAAGCGGCGAATCAGTACAAAAAAAGTAAAAAATAATGAAAATAATGATTAACATCAACAAATCAATGAACGAGAGATAATAAGTATAATGATAATAACTATATCAAATAATAATAATAAAATGAATATTACCTTTATAATCATATAATAATAATAATAAAATTGAAATAATACCGATAAAAATGAATCGAATAAAGAGAATAGATAGAATATAATAATATATATATAATAATAATAATTAAAAGAAAACATATTAGTTTAAATGATATTAATTAATAAATTACATATGACTAAATCCTATGTTCATAGACGTAGATGTATTAAGTGAATGTTTGTGCAAGACACTGTTTATTCTTCCAGGTAGAATTTCAGTGTCTTTAGAAGGAAAGGTGATGATAAACAAGGAGTAAATTAGAATAAATGAAAGCTATTAAAAATTGAAAAGTTTATATATATATAATAATTGCAGATGAATCCATGTCACTTACTATATCCTTGAATGTACATTTTGAAAATTGTCGAATAGCAAAAATCAACTAAATAGTAGTTACATAAGACATAAGAAAACGGAAGTAATTATTGATATCCGATGTTGACAATCTATGGAAAGGGTAGGACCATGATAAATAATACTAATCATAAAGAATAATAATAACTATATATGAATAATAACTAATCAAATAAGACGCGGGAGACTAATAAGACTAAAAAATGAAAGATCATAGGAAATATAATGAATACTGAATGTTAATTGAAAAATGACAAATAATTAATGATATTGAACTTAAATGATAATAATTATTATAACCAATCAATTAATAAATAATATAATAATATAAAAAATTTAATAATAAATAAACAATATAATTTGCTGATTAATAAAATAATAATCTATATTTACATTATAAGAATCAATAAATTAATAGATAATAATAATAATTTTCTTAGTACTAAATAAATTTGACACTAATTTCACAATAATTGAGGAATTATAATAATAATAATGAAAATAATCAATAATATATAAATAAAATAAATAATATAAATATATTAAAAAAATAATAGATATAATACAGCATAAATAATTCATATTAAGTAATGAACTTCTTGTAAGAGAGAATCATAAAAAAAAATATAATTAATAATAATAATAATATGATAAACAAAATAAAATACATAATCAATAATAATACAATAAATAATATAATGTTATAAAAAAATATTGCTAATAAAATACGCTAGAACGAGTAATTGTGCCACAGCCTCAATAAACACCACCTAATAATATACCATAATTTTATAGTGCTAGTAGCAGGTAATAATAATAAAGAATACATCAACTATACCGTCTTTCCAAAAATTGTTCCAAGTATCGGCAACAGCTTTAACAATACCATGAAAAATAACAACCACAACAAAACAAGAACAATCAATGACGACAATAAAAGAATAATACTTAGAAGTAGAGCCAATATGAGAACAAAATTCGCCTTATAAAGCATATAGTAATAATCCAAAATCAATAATATAATAATTTACTTCGAATAATAAAAGCACGACAATGTGAAATATTTAATTAATATATAATAAACGATAGATGAACGAGATAGGATAATAAATGATAGTGACAATGATGAAGATATTCGATAGTCGATAATATCAAATAATAATAATAATAAAAATATAATAATAATAATAATAATAGATATGACGAAACTAAAATTCTAAACTAACATAAAAATAAATGATCACTCAATACATTCCTGATCGTCACAGTTGGCATTCCATAATAAGACGCAAGCGAGCAGTTAGCGACTCCTTACTGTTAGATAGCAACTCAAATCTGAACTTGGGAGAATAATAGATTCTAAGAGTTAGGAGAGAACCTTGTCCTATGACCAATTCCGGGAAAAGCGAGACTATATGGATATCTCTTTAAAGTAACAAATATGAGATGGAAAATGGAATGAGCATCTCAGAACTCCTTGTTGAAGAAATATCAAAGTTCCTAAAGATTGGTGTTGATATAGTCTAACCGCACGTGCAGCTGGTGGAATTTGAAATGCTTCGTAGATTAGAAAAGAACTAAAATCGTTTATTTGTTCGGCCAAGATAATCGTGGTGGCATACGATAGACTATAGAGATGCACGGCTCGTGCTCTTCTGTAAGCAACTAAAAGAATATTGTTCACACTGAGTATCGGCCTTTGGACAATCTGTGTTGATTGAATCTAGATTTGCAAAAGTCTATAAAAACGAAAAAATGACTCACGTGCAAGATATTATGAAAAGATATATATCTATACTATGAATATCATAACAAATAATTTTATTTATTATTTTATTCAAATCATTTTATCGTATAATGTATTATATTTTGTATATTATTACCGAGTACCTAAATGTATAATATAATGCCTGAAAGATCGCTACCTGTCGTATCGAAAGAAAAACGGAAAGTAAAGGAAGAAAGGAAAATCATATAGAATAAATAATATATCATTTAATATATTGAATAAAAGAATAATAATTTAATTAAATAATAATAAATTAGCGTGAGCTTCAAAGTTTGCATGAAGCTGCAAATTTATAACTTTTTATAAATATAATTAAAATAAAGTTAATCAAGTGAACTAATAAATAAAAGAGAGAGAGATAATATATCAATAGAAAATGAATAACACTTAATATGATAATAATAAACAATACAGAATAATAATAATATATAATAATGAATATACATATTAAATAATATATAGTATAGAATTTATAAACAATGAACACTTAAGAAATTAACATATTTTCACACATAACATAATGAACTAATCATATATTAATACAATTAATGAATAATAAATAATAATAATAACAATAATATATATAATAAAATCGATAAAATAGATAATACAAATAATTAATAATGATAAGCAGAGATTAAATAATATTGATAATTAAATAAAATTAAATAAAAAGATTATTAATAATATTTATACAGATTAATATAATAATAATAATAAACATGCGGTTACAGCTAAATAGGTATAACTTATTAGTTTACGTACTAGTAGATATCTAATTATGCACGTAGCCAGTTAACCAACACCAGCTAGTCGGAATGAGACAATAAAAAAACTGGAATGAAGAAATGAGAAATAATAGAATCAAGAAATAGAAATATTAATAATTAATAAAATAATTTAAACAAATTAAATCATATATATCAGTTATAATAATTTGACTAATAAGTAATATACAAGATATCAATAGAAAAGTAAGATATAAATCAGATAAAAACTACATACAATAAGATAATAAGAATAATAAAAAATAGGATAATGAGATAAATAATAAAATAATATATTATACCCCTAATGAGACAACCTCGATTCGATAAAATCAGATGTACGATAATATAAATAATAATGATAATAATGAATATAATGATTATTAATAAATTAAATAATTAATAATAATAAAAAATTAATAATATATATATTTAATCTAGTATGTGAACAGCAAAAATGAAGGATGAAAATAAAATAAATAAGTACCAAAACGAATATCTCCCAATATTTCAATTATAAAACACATTATTATACATAAAAATTAATAATAATATAAACCAACTAATAATAATCATAATCACAATAATAATAATAATAATAAAAATAAAAATAATAATAATATAATTAAAATAATAATAATGAATATAATAATAATAATAAGAAGAATGCATAATAATATAATAATAAGTAAAATCGAAGGATGCAAAAAAATAAAGTAATTGAATCAATATTAATGTTAAAAGACCACTACAACATTTCATATTAGAATTAACAGGTATAATAGGCAGCCAAAGCAAGATAAAATAGCGAATAAAATAGATGCGAATAATACATAATATCGTATCATGAAGAGTAGTTAAAAATTGAACATCAGCGCCTTTGATTTTAAATTATTATGTATCATACTGATTAGGTGTATTATATATGTATTAATATAGATATATTAATATTATATATATAATAATGATGAGTTATAATGTATTGACTTGCAAAGATGAGAAATGAATTTGAATATATGAAAGGACAAGGGGATCTATCAGAAAGTATTATTAGTTAGTGATCGTCAATGGGATATTCGATATGTAGTTAGATAAGAATAGTAGTAGTAGTAGCAGGGTTAGTAGTAGTAGTAAGGTAGTAGAGTACATTAGTAGTTAGTTAGCTAACTAGTAGTAGTCGTGTAGTAGTAGTAAATTCGAATAATCATGAATAACGATATAATAATTCTTATACGTGATAATAAAAATATATAACATTGAAAAATGTATATCAATAAAAATAATAATAATAATAATTAATTAATAATATAATAGTACTAAGTAATATAAGAATATAATAATAGATAAACAATAATTATATAATATAAATATGAATATATAGATATTTAATCATAATATAATAAAATAGAAAGATAAATTAATAAAAAATAAGAATGAAATATTATAATATATGAATAATAATGATAATCAATATATATATAATATGTATAAAATATATAAGAGAGAGATTAACCATGCAGAGAGAGAGATGAGAGTAGACGAAGACGGTAGCAGATGAGAGAGAGGCAAGTTAGAGATGAGAGCAGAGACGAGAGAGACGAGAGAGCCGTCAGAAGAGAGAGCGATGTGAGAGAAGAGAGAGAGATAGAGAGAGATGAAGAGAGAGAGAGAAGTGGAGAGAGAGAGAGAGATGAGAGAGAGAGAAGAGAGAAATTAATTATAAATTATTATTCAAGTAACAGAATCACTTTTGACATTTCTTCTTTTAATAAAATCAGTCTCTAAATAATCATCTTTTTGCCTTTTGAGGTCATGTATAAAATTTCTTATTAGCTCCTTACAGGATTACTATAATAATTGATCTAAAAATAACTAATAAATTAAAGATAATAATACATAAATTAAAAAATAATAAAATAATAAATAAATAATAATAATAATAATAATACTCTATATAATATAAAAATAATGAATAATAATAAATAATAAAATAATATGACAAACATAAATAATAAAATAATAGTAATTACCACTGTCTAACCTAATAATATAATAATATAATTAATATAATAAATAATAAATAAAAATAACTAATAAAATAATAAATATAATAATAATAAAAAATAATAATAAAATAATAATATAATAATAATAATAAACTAATAATAAGTAATAAAATAAATAACATCATAATAAATAATAAAAAATAATAATATAATAATAAATATAATCACAAATAAAAAAATCTCTCAGACGGTTTAGGAATAAACAATAAAAACGTAAAATAATTCCAAAAACTATATAATTCTTTTAATACCTGAAGCGTAATAGATAATAATAATACATAATAATAATAATATAATAAATAATAATAAAATTAATAATAAATAATAATAATATAAATATTAATAAAAAATAAAAAATAATAATAATATATTATAATATGGAATTGCAACATCACTCTTGACTTTTTCATATTCTGATTTATAATTCCAAGTTCTATAAATGTTATTTCAGTTACATTTTGCTGCTTAAAAAACCTCTGAAGAAAGCCCATTCTACAACTGAGAAAAAGATATTTTATTTAAATTCCAGAGCGTTTCGTCTCTAAAACTTGAGGACATCCTCAGAGGAAATTCTGTGAGCGGAATGAGTCCTTAAATTATTCAATAACAATTAAATTCAAATGATGATCTTAATTAAAAAATAAACATTAAATTTATGTTAAGTCTGCGTCCGCCGTGTCTTTATGAGAAGGCCTCCGCACTTCTTTAAAAGTTTCTGGACTTCAACATACGTATAATATTGTCGAAGTGTCTAGAAATTATTTGCTCAATAGTGATTGACCAATGCCGGTTGAACATGTTCGAATATTTGCTGGGACTGGTATCGATGTTGAATGCCTCTGCCGCATCTATTCGGTCATGTACCATATATTCGCGACAGTCTGACTGCAGGGACAGTTAATTGGTACCAACGTGATGGTTGTCGTCAATAGCATCTCTTGTGCTAAAGAGATCACAGGTGTTTGATTATTGTATAGTCTGCACTTTAATTTGAGGTCTTAGTTTGAGGTGAGAGTTTCAAATATTTGCGACAAGCACTTCCTCTTTATTGAAGTCCTATAGCAATTGAGAGTTTGATAAGAGCGAAATTTATCAAATTGTTCCTGAATTATTTTTACCTTTCTTTGATTATATATATTGTTGTAAGGTTTTAATAATTAACATTTAACTGAATATTGTGAACGATCAACAGTTATTAAATTTGACTTTATTGACGGGCTGCACATCTGTCTTCATCAAAGTTTCCAAGTTTCAACATGGCTTTTTATCTCGAAACTAAAGGTATACGGATAGATTTCTTTGAAATAGTCAGGTGAAGGGATCCATAGTTCAATATCAGACCCATCTAGCAGTGCTTGACAATGAATGCTTAGATATTGAGCGTCAGAATAATCTTGCGCAATAGAGTATAAAAAAAGATACAGCATTATTAAACACTGTTTCGTATGTAATTTTGAAAGCATACAACCTCTTGATATTCTATCCGATGAAGCTGAACTGAAAGATCTAAAGTCAAGTTCTTAAGATACGATGGAGCGGTCTCGTCGACATATTCAACTGCTAACAGATAGCCGGCGTTAAATGATTATTTGGTTTCACGAAGATTTGATTTTCTCAGTATTAGACAAAGTCATCGAATCTTCCAAATGTAGGTCAAGTGGTGAGTTCACCATCGACACCCAAATCAGTTTGCTCAGATATATTTCTTTACAATTTACACGTGTGTCTCTTTGTACACACAAATTGATAAAGAGGTTCCCTCATATGTGAGTTCGAGATTCGTGGTGTGGGGTACGGTTATGAGTGAGTACACTTCGGTTAATTTATTGTCATCGTTCAAACCGCATTTTTGAGATAAGCACTCTTCACATCAATACAGGCGAATATATATTAGTGTCTTCAAGTTTTCAAAAATTACAGTCAGACTATACCATAAATCCAAGCACTGTTCATCTCCTTATAGCATCAAGATGCTTGACTGACAAACTATCACGTTTGTGAACGCCAATGTTAACTGGCCCTTCTGCATTCCCGATCTGTACGTCGACATATATTATGGTTACACGATCGAATAGATCGGCGGACAGGGGAACAGACACATTCGCTCTCACAGTCTCACAAATAATTTGAACCAGTCATAAACACAGGCACATGATAACCACTATAGCAAATTCTACCACATCATCAATTGATAGCGAGATCGATGTTTGAAGTCAGAAACTTAAAATTGGCGGAGGGCACCGCTCTTCCATCATCAAGACCCACGACAAATCAGACAGTTAACATAAATATTACATGTAATAACTGTATACTAAATACTCATTTGAATTTTTACATTTATTATATTATTAATTAAGACTCATGTCGCTCACAGAATTAATCCTCTCGAAGATCCTCAAGTTTAAGACGAAACGCGTCAGGAAACCTAAATAAATATTACATCTGCACCAGATGTAAATTTTTTCAAAGATTATTTACCAGAATAATATTAAGAAAAATAATACTAATATAGGAAATAAGAATCAAAAACTTTAACAATAATATGATAAAATATAATAATAATGAATTAATAATCATAATTAATAATATAATAATAATAAATAAATAATAATAATAATAAAATAATAAAATGCTTTACCTAAGTAAGAGAAACAAAAGGTCTCAAAAACCTCCTACGTAACCAAAATCAATATAATCAATAATAATAATAATATAATACCTAAATAATAATAATATATACAGATACAAATAATACAAATAAAAATAATAATAAATAATATAATAATAATAATAATTAATTAAGCAAATAATAATATAATCAAATAATTAATAAACTACTATAAATATACATAATAATAATAATAATAAAAAATCAAAGAATACTAATAAAATAAATAATACATTAGAGGTAGACTAGTGGCCATATTTCGGCAGAGATGAATTAAACTCCCCATTTGCGCTAATGTCATGTAGGTCCTCTCCCATCGACCAGTTCATGTGCCTTAAGGTTCACCTTTCTTTACAGAGTTTCATTCCCACACTCATGCCTACCACAACATTTACCTCCACGACGCCACGCATTTTATTCGACATATTCAATCATACAAAGTACTCTGATTCCACACTCTCTTCCAGATCAAATCTTACAGACAGCGGTATGCCCCTTATACCCCTATGTGTGGGAAGAGAAGAAATGCTAACATGTATCTTCCTGCGTGTCGTAGAAATGTCACTAACCCGGAC
Organism: Trachelipus rathkii; assembly: GCA_015478945.1. Classification (NCBI taxonomy): domain Eukaryota; kingdom Metazoa; phylum Arthropoda; class Malacostraca; order Isopoda; family Trachelipodidae; genus Trachelipus; species Trachelipus rathkii. The sequence goes on from JABUQX010118386.1 coordinate 17,403, forward strand.
GAGGTAGTTGTGTTGGCTGTAAACTACGGTAAGCTTATGGCTTATCTCCAAGCAATGCAAGCATGCTTACCGAGGAAGTCGTGGATCGGATAGTAACGGGTGCCATCTAGTCCTGGGGCACATAAAATGTATAGAATCGTAGGTATTAGAAAGTTCAAAGGAAATAAATTGCGAGAAGATGAGATAGGTGATTTCGGATGCTTGAAAGGCAGAATTAAGTTGATCGCTGTGTACTTTTTTGCAAAAGATTAATACGTAAACGGAAATAATGAGCGTGGGTGTGAAAGGTTATTTCTGGCATCGGACAAGAGATTTATAGCAAGAAGATTTAGGAGTTGCAAATCCTCACTGGCAAACTGAGTGGTGGCACACAGAAAAGTCTATGGTAGAGTTTTGGTGTGTGAGAGTATTTAAGAGATTCTAATGTCTCGAATTTAGCTTTTGGCAAAAGGTCACAGGTATTTGTGTGGTGACATAATGATCCTTGTAGGTATTTGAAGATGAGGTGGCGATTTTCTGGATAGGATGTCTGAATGATGTGTGAGGGTTGGGTATTAGGGAACCAACAATTCGAGTTGGCCGACTGTGTGAGTATGCCACTAGACAGGGTGGATAGGTGATGCAAAAATATGGTATCATACTGGGGCCAGTGTGGGGTGTCCAGAAGATAATGAGAGTAGGAACGCGTGAATGATTTCTGTCGGAAATAGAGAGGGTAGTGTCGTTGCTGAAGTAATACGTTCTTAATACCAACGTGTTTGATAGTATAGCTCGAGCTGCCGTGTAACTAGACGTGGTATCTTGAAGTGAAAAGTACGTAATTGCATTTGTTTGGGAAGAACAAGAGAGTTACAAGTATAAAGTGTCGTGATGTTAAATCAGTGGTGGGCTTAGGAACGGGATTATCCAGAATCATGTATGATGTTCTAGGCCAAAAATTTAATAGTAGTGGGGACTTGGAGACTAGGAAGTGGATCTAAGGATGAGCAGTAGGTAGACGTTAAAGGTTAGCAAGTTAAGAGAACAGACGTAATACGGATAAGTATTAAGAACTCGTGCAAATCAATCATTGAATGTAACAAGAGGATGAACTAAACAATCCTAAAAAGCGAAAGTGAGGAAATGGTTGTTATTAGTAGTTCAAAATAAGTAAGTGACTTTGAAAGATAGAATAAGGAATGTAAGAAGTGAGTGGTGAATGAAGAGGTGAAGCAGCGGTTAAAAGTAAAAAAAGAAGCGGGTTGAATGTAAATAACCATGATGAGGTTTCAAAAAAGAGTTAGAACTTTATAATTTCTCAATTTATACAAAATACTAAAAGATGCATACCTCGAAGGAAAAAACGAGTAAATAACTGGTTGAAGGAGGCAGAATGGGATTACAAGGAATAATGCAGCTCTCGGAAGAAGCACGAATGTTAAAGAATGAAATAAGCGAATGCTGTTAAAATAATGACAATTGGTATTCGTGCTTTCGTACTGAATGATAATGGATGGTAATGGAACGTGGCAGAGAGACACCTCAAAATCACCATAAACATTCAGCAATGCAACGAGGAATTGCAAGGGTGTCGTTTCGGTGGTGCAACGAGGAAGGTTCTTGTTTTGGTGAGATCATTTAGTAAGGGGAAGTATGGGTAGAGTGAGAGTGTTGTAAGAATGGTAATTGCAGGTATACGATGAAATAACTGGGAACTGGTGATCAAGAAGGAGGGCGAACTATGGTGATGATCTAGATTTGGGAAGTTTGTGTATCAAGGCGTTATGAAGGTTTAGTTCCGAGGGATTGGAGCCCTTATATAAGGAAGGGGGAGAAGGATAGTACTGTGAGGATATTAACGTATGGAATAATTTATTAACGTTATGAGGGAAGATATAGCTTGTTGCTTTGGCTTAAAAAGTGGTGCGTCGAGTGATCTGAAGGAATGATTGGTGAGTGTACCAGATGTGAAATCAAATCTTCACTTGAGAGAAATAAAAATATTGATGACAAGAGCAAGAAGCAAGAATAAATTGTACTTTAGGTTAGTTGATCAGCTGAAGCAGGGCGATACTAGGGATTCAGTGAGGAAGCTTAGGCTAGGTGTTAGTGATATACGTATGTATGTATGACGAAAGAGAAGCGTATTGTAGAATAAATAGAGTCGAAAGTGATTGAATTAATATTGAAACAGACGGAGTGAGCAAGGGATTGCTACTATCTCTTGGTTTAATTTGTATATGATGGATCATGAAAAGAATTAGAGACTAGGGTGTAGGCCATTTATTAGCAAATGACTGAAGAATCGATATAGAGTAGAGTGCGTTACATAGATAATGCGAGTGTTGTATTTTGCGTGGCGAATCGGAAGAAGATTGAAAAGTTTGGAGTAGACGAGCTCTTTCAGGGGGTTAATGGAGGTTGAAAAATGTTTGGAGTAAGGTAAGTAAGGTACTGAAATGTAAGTCGATACGTGAAGGCGAGCTTGTGGGAAGGTTAGTTATTATATACGTTTAAATTAAGAAATCGGCTGAAAAAGGTAACTGATGAGCAGAATGCAGCTAAGAAGTGTTAATCGGAAGGAAGGTGCAATTAAATGTTGGTATTCATGTACAGGCTACTAAGTTTGAATTGTGACTAACGGATTATATACAACAAACTGTATGTTGTGCTACCGATTGTAACGTATAGTAGTGAGACTTATGATCTCGGAATAGAGGTTAGACTAAAGGGAAAGGTTTCAGATGGACAGATCTTAGGGCGTTTAGGTGTGGGAAGAATTGAATAAAAGAGAATGAACGTTAAATTACAGTTGTTTGGTGTGAAGAAGGGGTAAACGAGAAGAATAAATAAAGTACCTATCATAAGATAGTGTCCATGCGATGTCGAAAACGTATGAATGATAGTGTTGTTAAGCGGAGTTATCAGTAGTAGTAATGCTGAGAACGATCAGGTGGGAGATTGAAAAAAGTAGATGATCTGAAGGACGTTGAGAAGAGAAAGTAGTTCTGACAAGCAGCACGGAGAAAAAAGGTGCAAAACAGGAGAGAATCTCGGGGTTGAGAGTGATGGGGTACTGGTATTGAAACCCCACCTGCGCAAGGAATGAACACTAAACATTGACTAGTGAAATAGCCGTCACGGTACCGTGTAAGCCCTATTGGAGGCATTAGCCAACCGCTGCGAGGAAGTCTCATCCGAACACATGTGTGAAGCGGAGAAGGGCACCAGGTAAGTAACGGACTAAGACTTTCGGACTTTTTGTGCGTTCCTGCGCGGATACCGCCTCATACTACTTAACTTTCGGAGTGTTCTTCGGTGCATATGGAGTGTGCAGCACCTTACCCTACCTTGGGAAGAGAAAGGATGATACTGTGTAATGAATTTCGATGATTAAAAAATAATAATAATCAATAATAATAACTAATAATCAAAATATATAATAATACAAAGAATATAATAAATATATGGAACATCCGTTGTCGTCACGACTTTGATAATCAAACGCACGAAAATTAATAATTAAGTATCATATACTACTTGATCTATTACGAAAAAGCAATGGTAGGGAAGAATCTGCCTAGTTCAATAGAGAAAAACATTTAGTAAGTCCCAGGGCATACGGTATTTTTTCATTCCGTTACTGAACGTTCAAATTCATCAGCCACTATGAAAGATGGAGTTGATTGATCATAGTCGCATATATATATAATATATTATTATAAATATATATAGAATAATATATATATTATAGGTGACTAGGTAATAGTGATACTATAATAATATATATATATATGGATAAATATATATTTATATAAGTATTATATATATATATAATATATATATATATTATAGTCTATATAAATAATATATAGATATAGATAATATTATACTAATAAAAAATAATATAATATTAATATATAATATTAAATAATATATATGTACACTAATATACATTATATATATTACTAGTAGAAATTAATATATATATAAATCATCTATTAGTATAAATATTATATATTATAGGATATATAAAATATATAATATAAACGTAAATAAGAGATAAATTGATACATATTAAAAATATTATCTATATATAATATACTTAATATATATAAATTATAAATATATATATATATACATATATATATAATAAGTAAAAATTTTAATATATATACTAAAATTAGTATATATATATATAATAGTAAAGATACGTTAAATAATATAAAATAATATTTAATAATATATAATATATTTAAATATAATATGATATATATATCTTATATAGAAAATTAACAATTTACATGAATGATATAATTATAATGTATATAAGAACTATATAAATATATATTAGTATTCTACGTCATTTGCTAATATGTATTGCTAATCAATGAATTTAATATATAAATTATATACATATATACTAGATATAACAATAAAAATAAGTATATATTTAAGACGTCATAATATATATAGCGGAGGACATTCATAAGATCACATTCAATTAAATATGTTAAACCTGATACATAATTTATATCAGCGATAAATTATGATAGATAAATAGTAATATAATAGTAGGCTCCACACAAAACCTTGCTTCATTTCACATCTATTAATAATTAGACTAGGCGTCCTCGTTGAACGTGTTTTCTCTATGACCAGCAAACTAATTCCTCTATATAACTATAATTATAAGAAAATTTCTTATATATATATATTAGAATATATTAAATTTATATGATTCTAATCTATTCAGGTTCTCTATCTACATGCAAGTTATTGTGTCTTGTACTATATGACATTATATTTTATATCATATATAAATATATATATAATATATAATAAATAAATTATAATATCATTCTTATATATTATCTAGGTAGATATACGGAATAGAATGTATGGATCATATTAAAAATAAGATAAATAAGTAAATATATATATATATCATATATATAGTTATATAAGAGATATATATATAATATTATATATAATAAATATAATTATATATATATATATATATATAGTAGTATTATATATATATATAGCTAGTATATATATATAAGAGATATAATATAACGATAGTCATAGTTAGTACGGTATATATAGTGGAGTAAATAGAAAATTTATATTATATTATATATATATATACGATATATTTTTAACAGTAATAATAATAACATCAATAATTAATATATATATATATATATATATATATAATTTTCTAAATAATAAGTATGTTATGTAATATAAATACAATATATATATAAAAATACATAATAAGTAAATGTTATATAGTATAAGCTGAGTGTGATAGAAATATAATATAATATTAGACTAGATATTGGTAATAAGTAATATAAGACATATTATAAGTTGGAGTATACATGTAGTATGATATATTAAATATATATATAGAATAATAATTATATATAATATATTATAATAATAATAGATAAATTATGATATTAATTATTATAATATCCCAATAGTATATGATATATATATAGTATATCTATATTATGATATAATATAATATGAATATCAATGTTTGAAACTATATACTGTAATGAGGTATATATACCTACTATATACATAAATATTAATGAACACATCGATTAATCAGTTAAAGAACCTACATAATTATAAATATAATAATATATATAATGTATATTATAAAAAATATATATTTATATATAGATATATATAGTAGTATATATATATATATATATATATATATATAATAAATATATAGTATAATATATATATATATAAATTATAATAATATACGTACGCGATACAGTATATCGTATATATATATACTATATAGAGATATATGATATATACATTATTATATCTAATAATATATTATATTAATATAAATGATATACATATAAATTATATATAAAATAATTATATATATATAAAGTATATGTTAATATAATATAATATAAATTATATATATATATATAATTATATAATAAATATATAGTATCTATTTAAATACATATATATATTATAGTATTTATATATAGTATATATAATATATATATAGTATATATTAGTGAATAATATACTTAATATATATGATATAAATAAATATATATAATATAATACTATATACATATAATATAATATAGATTATTTATAATAATAGTATATAGTATATAGTATATGTATATATATAGTCAGTAATAATATATATGTATATATATAGTATATAATAATATATAATATATTAATAATATAAAAAGATAATATATATAAATTATATATATTAGTATATATATTTATTATATATATTTAAAAATATAATCACTATATATAGTAAGAAATCATATATATATATATAATAGATATTAGTGAATGCTTAAAAGGTTAAGATAGGTATAGTAGTGAGAGTATATATTAAATATATAGTATATAATTAGTATCCGGTAGATACCTAGATACTATTAAGTTGACTTATACTTATAAGCTTAGAAAGTGATTATATGTAGTTAAGTGAAGTAGGTGATACTAATAAGTATAATATATTAATACGCTATATCATCATCTTACCAAACATTTGTTCAATATAGATAGTACTCTGTTACTGGTGAAGGAAGAATATGATATATATATATCTATAATATATATGAGTATATATTATATATATT
>JABUQX010118387.1:0-20000 GCA_015478945.1 Trachelipus rathkii
TATAAACTCGTTAGTAGGGTTTTGTCTAAATGGAATAGTGCTCATGTGATTTATCTATTTACACAATTTCATCCACTATTTATATTCAACTCTCTTTTAATCCTCAGTTTCTTCCTTGCAAAGCTCTCTCTTTCTCTTGTACCCTGCTAGTAAAACTTAGAGCACAATTCTTTAGTTCAAGTTTGATAAATCGAAGTAGATACGTTTTTGAGTTCCCCTTCCATTCGGTAATATATATATTTATTATATGTTTCTTTTGAATTCTGTCCATGTCGGTAATAGTATATATATATATATATATATATATATATATATAGAAAGAGTATATATATATATATATATATATATATATATATATATATATATATATATATATATATATATATATATGTTATATATATATATATATATATATATTTATATACGGTAATATTTATTTTCAGCTCGGTTTTTACAAAAGGTAATTTAATAACATTATCAGCATCAAGATATTAGCCAACTAGAAATTTGCCACATATTTGTCATGTGAGACATAAAATCAACATTTCTAATTATGTAACTTCGTTAATTTATATTTACTATTATATTTTTTCTCTGGTTTTAATTTTAACCTTTTAAATGTTTCTCACCCATAAAATTTATATCAAGTTCACGAAATCGGAGTCTTGGTATTCAATTTGTAATCAACAAAGTGATTAATGAGTGATTAAGTCTCAGTTTGAAAAAAAAAAAGATGGTGGGGTTAATTTTGATGGATAAAGTCCAGTTTTATTTTGATTGCGATAAGTGAATTACCATCAAGTATCCATTTTTATAAACACAAAAGCAATTTTCACATCTAGTAACGACTAGAAATCATAATATCGTAAGCATGCAACATAAATTATAAGCATTCATACACTAAACCATAACATTTATATGGAGAATGGATATAAAGACTTAAGATTTTGAATTTTACATGTTTCACATTGTTACGTGTATATTTGCAAATGATTTCAATTTGAGCTTAAAATATGTATTTTTTTTTATGATAAAAATGCACATCTTTACCAATGGCGGGTCTTGACTTCTGAAACTAGTGAGGCAGAGCATTGCTCGTCATTGAAATATTCATATTCAATTTTTAAACATGAACCATATGAACCATATATGTATATGCATCGATTCCGGGCAGAACGATAATTAGCTAGAGTGATAGGAGAACGAGAGTTTTTCCACGCTCTATACGCAATGTCACGCTCCTGGATGGCACGAGAACAAGAGCCATCGAATCATGGATTATGAGGAGAAAATGATTTAGTGGAAGATGGAATGAACCTGTTCATCCAATCCATGATCACGGCCCCTACCTTTTCAGCAGAGCAGAGGCGTTCTCCGAAACAAAACATGATTAATTCCAACGATAGTATATATATATATATATATATATATATATATATATATATATATATATATATATATATATATATATATATATATATATATATATATATATATATATATATATATATTAGCATATTACACCGTACATATATTTCGTATTATTTAAAATCATTTCATCAATTAAATACTTGAATCGCATTAACATTATATGTATATATATTATTGTTATATATTATTAGTTATTGGTTATGAAGAAGAAGAAGAAGTATATATATATATATATATATATATTAGTTATTATATATATATATTATTATATATATATAACATATATATATATATATATATATATATATATATATATATATTATATTATTATTATTATATATATATATATTATTATTATTATATATATTATTATTATTATTATATTATATTATTATTATTATATATTATTATTAAGTTTATATATATATATATTATATTATTATTATTATTATTATTATTATATATATATATATATATATATATATTATTATTATAACCTTTTTATTCAAAAATAGCAAATTTTTAAAAAATCCATAATAAATTGGCCAGTACTGTATAACTTGCTACAAGTGTGTCCATCAATTTAATATCATATCAATGTTTATCAAACTTGCCGTCAATTTGAAATCTTGCTGCAAGTTGTTTAAGCAAGTTTGCCTCAGCAACAATATCAAAGCCTATTATATTTGCATCAATGACAATTGCTGTCTGGGAATGCAGCTTTTAGATTGTTGCTTTGTCTCTAATAAAAATTAGGTACCTGATAATTATAACACTTGAGAGCTTAGAGATCATTGAAAGAATAAAATCCTAAATTGCATAGTTAATGCAATACGATTGCCCGTCTCCTATATTGCTATTTGCTACCTCATGGCGACTTTTCTTATTTCTAATTAGGGAAATAAATTAAAAATGAGAAATAAATGAATAACTGGAAATTCTTTTATTCAATGAAATATAATTTAAATAAATAATTAATGAATGTAGAATACGTCAAAGGGTGAAGCTGTTGATAACGAAAAGTTATAATAATAATAATAATAATAATAATAATAATAATAATAATAATAATAATAATAATAATAATAATAATAATAATAATAATAATAATAATAATAATAATAATAATAACAATAATAATAATAATAATAATAATAATAATAATAATAATAATAATAATAATAATAATAATAATAATAATAATAATAGGCAAAGGGTGATCTTAATTCTCTGAAAAAAGTAAACTTCATTATTTTCACTAACACACACACACACACACACATATATATACACATATATATATCAACACATATATCATATATATATATATATATATATATATATTATTATATTATATATATATATATATATATATATATATATATATATATATATTATTACATATTATATATACATATATATTATATATATATACGGTATATATATTTATATATATATATTAATATATATATATATATATAAGATATATATATATATATTTTATATATATAAAGAGAGATAAAGAAGCTATATATAAATGTGTATATATATATATATATATATATTATTATTATTATTTATATATTATTATTATTATATTATATTATATGTTATATTATATTATATTATTGGTTATATATATATAGGGTATATATATATATATATATATATATATATATATATATATATATATATATATATATATATATATATATATATATATATATATGTTATATATATTATTATTATATTATTATATTATATATACATACATATATATATATATATATATATTGTTGTTATATATATATATAAGAGTATACAGTTATATATATATATATATATATATATATATATATATGCTCCATGTTACCCTTGATGAGTAAAAGGTCAGAGGTAAACATAAATTGACGAAAGGTAAAATCATTTCGAGTTGAAGGTTAAAGTTAATTAAAACGACATTTCCCCGATACAAGTCGTTTGAAGGTGTAAAAATAAAAGTAAGTGACTGATAAAAGGGGAGAAAGTGTTTCAGACTTTATTAGTAGAGACGTATAAAATGATCATAGCAGTTAAGTTTGTGGTCAAATTGGCGGGCAGAACTGGAATGCGATTACGTTGAAAGACGAGTCACAAAGACTTTCAAAGGAGTAGGTATTTGACAAGAAAATTTAGAAGAACATTGGCAGTTGTAATAACGGTAGTGAAAGGGTAGTTAGTGAAGTAGATGCTTGTCGATCAGGAAGAGATTTATATTTTTAAGGTAAGATGTGAGTGAGAAACCACCTTAGTTGTGTGATAAAATACTCCATACAAGAAGGAAAGACATCCCAAGCAGGGCATGCAACTGGGGTGTTGTAAAAAACTTCTGAAAGCGCCTCAGAACACCCAACCTCTTAGAATCTTGCTTAGTGAGAGAAATATTTTAATCCTTCCGTTTAAGATCGTAAAGAAAGGAAATGCTAAGAATGCTATAAACAGAGGAAGGTTTGAGCTGTGTTTTTGATGAAGATGTTATAGTTGTGTGGAAGATTATGTCGAGAAGAATGAACAAACTAAGGTTTTAAAGCATTCAAAACAACCATGTTTTCCTTGTACCAACTAGAGATGCGAGAAAGATCAGAGGCTAGTGTTAATGATAGAACAGAATATTGAGAACCACGACTGTTCATAGATCTCAAGCATGAATGGTGGCTATCTATAAGAACTGTTTTAGAACGAATGGTAAAGAAGCAAGAGAAGAGGTTACTGATAAAAGGATTGATATCAAAGTGTAAAATTCAGAGATCATATCTTTGGGTCAGACTCTGTCAAAAGCTTTCGATATGTCAACGCTACAACAAAAGATTCTGCGCTATGCTGAAGGGCATAACACCATGCATTAGAAAAGTGGGATTGAAAATCACGAGCATACCTTATGAAGTCAAGTCGTACAAACGATTTGAGATAAGATTAGAAGAAGTAAGTGGTTTTTTAAAAAATGTACCTGTAAAGGATAATTCGAAAACTTAGGAAAGAACTGAGGCTTAGACAATAGTATAATAATTATAATGTTGAGAGGAGTTTCCTTTATTAGCACTGGCGAGTAAGGGCAAGCTTCCATCAATACGTTAAGGTTAAATTTGATGTGTAGAGAAGCAATAATTTGCCTGGGCAGGGTATTAACTCGGAAGTACAAATTTTTTAGAAACACAGAAGGAATACCGTGAGACCGATATGATTTCTTAGTTCTAAGCTCAGAAAGAGCAGAAGTGATATCTTTACAAGAATTTACAGTGCTAGGTATAAATAATTAGGAGGGAGGTGATTAATAAATAAAAGTTCATTTATGTTCTAAACTCTAAAGGGAATTAATGGTAGAGGTAAAACACCAGTGGACCCACTGGAAGAATCAAAATGCCAGAAAGAGAGTGAAGATTATTAGTCAGAAAGATAATTACATTTACTAATTAGAATAGATTCTGCAAGAGTCCGGGATGAAATATAAGTAGCACGTGTCTCTGGAGTTTGAAAACGATGGTGATTAATAAAAGCTTTTTTTTTTTTTTGCGGCGAATAATGACTAGAGCAAACAGAGTTAAACCAAGGTTTTTTAATTTTAGTGGAAAGGAAAGAAATAGAATATAAACCATCGTGCCAAAAAGAATCACCTCAGTTATTTGCTCTTCACACGCCGAGACACCCTCACCCCCTTCCGTCTAGGTAATAATAATCATTCAAGTGGGAAATCAGAGAAGGACGGTGGCAGGTTCGACCGAAATGCAACACTGTAGTGCCAAAAACGTGCTAAAAATGTGGGGGCCGATCCTGCTGAAGACTTGAAGAGAAGAACAAAACAGTAAGATAATAAGAAGATTGGAGGAAACTCGTGGAGGTTATTAGGATTGGATTGGAAGTTAAGATATGAGAACAATATAGTAGAAAAAGATTCCTATCACAAAGAAAAGAAAATGAATGAAGAGAAGATAGAATCGGTTTTGAACGACACGAAGAGATAGTTTTTAAGGGGTGGTATAATTAGGATGTCAGTCTAGTTGTAGTTTGATGTGAGTCGTGTGTTATGAAGTTAGGTAGTATAAGAGTATAGAACTACTCAAACTAAATAATGATAACCACATTCAAACACAAATTATATTTCATAGTTTATCATTATTTAAATCCTAGTGCTATCTGAATACTACTTTACAATAAGTTAGTGATGTTTCGGACTTTGTCTTTATAAGCCAATTTCACAGACCCTTCCAAATAATAATTATAATAAATTAAATTATATATATATAATATAATAAAATAATAATTAAATATATATAGAAATCAATATATAATAATAATCAGTATTAAATAATTATAATATTAAAATTCTAATAACATTTAAAGTAATTATATATATAAATGATAATAATAATATATTATAAATAATAATAATAATTAACATATAATAATAATTAAATTAAATATAATACATTATTAATATCTATAAAATGAATAGGAAGGTGTATAATAAATGAGGGTTAATCTTGAAAATATTGAGTAATCAAAATTAATAGTGCATTATACCTCAATTTAATTTACAAATAAAGCAAACTATTTTATCATTATATATATATATTTATATATAATATATTTTATTAATCTATACTAATATATAAATTATTATTCACTATATAATATTATATATTATATATATATATATCTATATTATATATATATATCATATTATATATAATTATATATATATATATATATATTATAATATATATTATTTTATTTATCATAATAATCAATTAATATCTAATTTATTAAATATATATATAATAATAATATACATAGAAATGATTCACAAATAGATACTGATGAAAATTTTTGGATTATAAAAAATGAAGATTTAATTTTAAAATTGTTGATTATATTGTTACTATTATATATATTGTAAATAGCAACCCAATATAAAAAAACTTTATTTTATTTAACATCATATTATAATATTAATATAATATATATATCTATAATATATTAATTATATATTAATATTAATATTTATATATTAATATAATCATTAATATATTAATATATATATATTAATCTTATATATAATATATATATAATATATCCCTCAGTAAAAAGTTCGTAAATCTGCTAAAGTATAGTCCTTACTATCCTGTACCTGTCAGTGATAACCTGGGTTCTAGGGTATTTAATGAATTTATGTACAAAATATTTCCTTGTTCACATCATAAAGATAATAAAATTATTAATTAACCACTTCAACAATCACTCATAAGATGCCAATATTATTTGCGTAATAATTTAATGCTTATGATAAATGATATGTAGCAGTACGAAGTCCCTCTTACTCACGCGAAAGGTAAAATGAACAATTCCTAATAACAAACTTCATCAATTCTAAATCACAAAATCATTTATTCTTGATCCAGGTTCGTCTGTATTTATCCCAAATATCTATAATATCATCCAAAATGCACCGCAAAGATTTCATACTTAAAATATAATAAATACATATACGAGAAAATGGGTAATCGTTTTCGTCCTTTGAGTTACTATATCATGAAAGTATTATAATTAAATACTTTTTTCAATACTAAAAACTTTCATTATATTTAACGATTTAAATGATCATTAAAAAATTAAATTTGTTTATATAATATCTCTTGTAAAATCACTCACTACTATAAACCTATATAAAATAAATCATAATTATATAATAATAATAAAATAATATATAAATAATAATAATTATAATAATATATAATATCATTATATAATTTTAAAATAATATATAATAATAAGTAATAATAATAATACAAACCAATAACATAAAAAAATATTATATAAATTAAATATAAAAATAATAATATAATTATAATAAATAAATATAATAATCAATAATATATATAATTATATATAAATAATAATAAATAATAATAAAATATAATAATATATATAAATAATAATAATTAAATAATAATAATTAAATAATAATAATTAATAATAATTACTTTATTATTATTAATCTATAAGATAATAAGATTTGTAAATAACCTCACCATAATAAGCGCATTATATAATTAAACGTACTTGATAAATAATGATGCTTTTCCGCCACCACCTCCTCTGAAGAATAGTTTTCTTTACTAAGCCGCGAAGACATTGATGTTTTCTTTAATGATTATTCTTGAATTAATAATAATTACACAAGTTTTTGTATTTTTTGTTTGAATGCGAAAAATGGTTGGAAAATATGGTAAGTACTCTGGTTACACATATCGAGCGACTTTTTTTCAGGTAGAATTTTATATAATTAATTATTTTTACCAAACCTATTTTTTGGAGTTATAAGAGTAGACATGCTCGTGTACCTAATAAACAGATAATTAATAAATACATTACCAGAGGTTTTAAAAAAAGTTAAGCCGAGAGAGTTATACCACTTCACATTCGACCTTACACTCTTATAGATCATCTTCACCCACAACAGATGTTCAACAACACCCCAAACACTTTGGACCATACATTCCCACGTCATCACTCACACTTATTCATGACTCTACTACCATTGCGCTCTTTCTGACTTCCTTACAACGCAGAGCACACGACTATCACCCACCTAGTCTCCACCCGCATACGATCAACAAAACTAACATCACTTCTTTACTCTATTAACATGATGGACGCACGCCTCTTTATCAACATGCTGTTACTCACATTATGGATTCTTATTGTGGTGTATCTTTTCTTTTCATAAAATGTTTGAACATATTTATAATTGCTCGGGTTATAATCTATGTTTTAAGACGAAACAATTCTCTCTTAGATTGTTGTAGACGCGATCATTCGTTTGTGTTACCTCAGATATTAAAAGTAATGATCAATAGTTATACATAACACTATAATATCCACTTTCAGAGCAATTTAATAGATATAATCGGTATAGCATACAACCTGTTTATACTTATATTATAATATATATAATATACCATCCATATATATTATACTACTATCCGTAGTATCGCGCTAATCAATGCAGTAGGAATAGCACAGAGCTCTCAGTTATTCATAATGGCTTTTATAGTACGATTATCTAATTAATTAAATAAGCTCCTTTCACCTACATGTCTTTATGCTTTTATATATGTTATCTTTTATGCTTGCAACATTATATTTAAATTTTATATATTAATTTGTTCTCTTCAATCTTCTTCTTAAGACTGTGAATATTTTTCAGTATTAATAAATCAATATATTTTTAACAGTATAAATTTTACCTTATTTAGTCTAAATGTTTTTCTTTTTTTCAATGAAAAGGTATTTTAAAAATACAGTAGTGGTAAGAGCTATAAAAGTTTTTAATTTAAGAGAATAGATATATCTTCTATTTACTCTCTGACCTTTTCGCCACTAAAGCACACAGTTGTTATTACAAAGTTATTTGTGTGTTTTATAATCTTTTCTGTAAAGTTCTTTTGACTAATCCTAAATTTAAGGAGTTTAGGTGAAGTTTCCAGACTGAGCGGCAATGTGGAAAAGTAAGAATGAATGATAAAGAAAGGTAATGTTTGATCTTTGTATTTGAGTAGGTGAAGAGTTGAAATTCCCAGTATGTTCCTTTATCTCTTGTCGATTTTGGAGTAGACCGCTTCTATCATTTTTCCATCCTCATTAATTTTAATATTAACATCTAAGAAATAATGTAGTTTATTTTTTGTTCTTCTCAAAAGTAAATTTTAAACCACTGAGATCTATTTTTGATTTGAACTCTTGAATATGTTCTGGAACGTTAAATATTAAAAAGGTGTCGTCTACGTATCGAATTGTAATAAGAAAGGATTTGTATGGCGCGTTTTCTTAAAAATTTTCAGCTTTTCTACTACCGAGACCATGTAGACAATCTGCGAAAGTTGGTCCTAAAGGTGACCCCAATAGATTACGGCCATTTTTTGATATCATGTTTTACTCCCCATTAGAGTTAAAAGGTGTTTTCGTTTACTCATGTAAAGTAACTTTACTCAGAAATGTCTTCTTCTCTATGGACCGGCGGTGGTTTCTAATCTAATTGCATGATCAAAACATTTTTTCTAATTTATATTAATAGTCTTTCAGGATCCATATCGGAACATATTCGAGGTGACTGATATAAGTGGCTTTACCGCGCAATGTGTGCATCTGCAGCAGATATGAGTGTGATTTTTGATTTAGACCATCGTGAAGAATTAATGTTGTTTAGGTTTTTTCTCAGTAAAGATTCTAGTGTGCTGTTGATCGTAACTGTGTTCGAACCTTTCGAAATAACATACAATTCCCTCCTTACGTTAAGATAGGGCTACTATTAGGGTGTTGTTTATTTTGTATTTTAAGATGATATTCATCACGACGGGAGTCACAGAAACGTATCCGTCATAAAAAATAACTTACTAATAGACTTAAAAATGAAAGGGAGGTATCCTAATCGGATGTTTTCCATTTGCATGAAAACTCAATGTAATATAGGTAGAGTATCCATATAAGATGAAATACAAAATTAGTTGTAGATAGACTACCATATTCTTCTTATCTTTGATAAATATTATGTCGATATTAAAGTTAAAAACCGACGATCTATATGACAAGTAAAGACATACTCTCGACCGAACAAAGAATGGAAGAAGGAAGCTTATATAAGAGTAAAGATCTATCTTTATTTAATACTTCTTATATATACTTTACCTTTTAACCTGTTATTGACTTTATTTAAGCATGGGTGTAGGAATTTTATTATTGGTTATATATCTATCTAAATGAATTGGTAGTTTTTTAGCTTTTTATTTAATTGTATATTCCTTTAATTCATTGACACCTACTTTTCTTGTTACTTAACATAATGGTACATATATGAGAAAACACACTTTTAACCTTCAATGGTTGAAACATATACACTTTTCGGCGTTCTATGGGATCACTTATGGACACAACTTATTTCGCTATATTAGATTTAGTTATCTACATTAGTCATCGGTAGAAACCAAATTTTTTTTAATGTAAAATACCGTAAAATAAATCCATATAACTCAATCATTTCTTTAATTTACATAGCTATATTTCGAGAGCTAATATCATACGTTAGAATTAGACTAAAACTATTATGTTAAATTACGGAGATATAACGATCTCAGAAATCATATTAATTCAATAAGAGTTCATACAAAATACATTAGATAATGAAAAATCTCAGTGGTTTATAAATAATCAATATCGGTAACTCATATTGAGCGACAAATATTTGACACTTCTTTCTGCTTCTTTTTATTTCTTAAGATGTTTAATTTAATTTAATAATTAAAAGAAAGGATGGAAAAATTGTACCTAGATAATAAGTCTATTCATAATCGCTAAATGCGACTTATAATCTAACAAGAGTAAACTGGAAAAATCAATTTAATACTTGCAAATTTCAACTCTTTAAAAACCTACAACATTATATAATATTATCATAAATTCTAGTTATATTATAATATACTTATATTA
This sequence comes from Trachelipus rathkii, assembly GCA_015478945.1. NCBI lineage: Eukaryota > Metazoa > Arthropoda > Malacostraca > Isopoda > Trachelipodidae > Trachelipus > Trachelipus rathkii. The sequence continues at coordinate 10,951 of JABUQX010118387.1, forward strand.
TATATTAATAAAATATGATCATTTACGCTTAAGCAAATCAATATTTACAGTGAAGTCATTTATAATATATATATATTATCATATTTATAAAGTATATATAAAATATGATATTAATTTCTATTGGCAAATTTATTTCTACATATTATATAGATCTAAATGTGCAGAAGCTCTATACGTCCAGGTCAGTGCGGGATATGCCCTCAGTTTATATAGTCAATCGTATAGCGTTATATATATATATATAGTTACAAACTGGAATGATAAAAGGTTGGCAATTAAAGAAGAAAGTATAACCACTCGCCACATAGATACATCAACAAATTAAGTACAATATTATTATCAGCTATATACGGATATGACCACAACATATATGTACGGCACACATAAAATCCCCGTGCATTTATATATAGGGACATACTTTTATATATATAACTATATTATATTATATATAATATATATATGATATATATATATATATATATAATATATATTATAATGTATAATATATATATATATATTGTTGTATGGTGCAGCACATAATTATGACTACATCCCTGATCTACTGAATATATATATATATAGTGGTAATTATAGTCCGCATACTATTTAGTGACTATACGTACGGCAGGACTATCAATTGGAATCCGAGGTCTGAGGCTCGCAGTGTATTACATTGAATAGTGGGACTATCAGTGGGTGGTGGTTAGTTTTCGTTAATAGGTGCGGATATACAGTGTGGCTTCTCTGTGGTGAGGTGCCGTGTCGCTGATATACAGTGGCGTACGCTTGTGTGATAGTCGTTGAATCGTATTCGTGTAGCCATATGGATCTAGACCTGCTTATCGTTGCGCGACTTATCTCACAGGATTTGCTATATCTGTATATTGAGAGCGTGCTATAGATATACTGTAGTAGGACGTTCGATGGCTATTGATGCGGTGTGATCTACATACTCTCGAGGTGGCTCTTACTTTTATATATAATATATTAATATATATAATATATATTATGTAGTTTATTATATATACTATATATACGTATTACTTATTCGAAGGAGCTTTTTAATGAATGACAGTGGAATGCATGATTATAAATATGTCGATACGACACAGTTGGTAGTAAGTAAATCATAGTAACATTTTTTGTATTGTCGAATATTGGTTCAAACAATCATCACACAAAATAATAAAAATCCGAATCCTAGAATTGGAATTAGAAACTGAATTAAAGTATTTCAGTTCCTATGTCTCTATTTATAAGGTCTAAATTTCTTTGCATATTGAAATTCTATGAAATCCCCTTTTTGCAACTAGCACAAATATCTTAAACTGGTTTAGAAATTTTTGAGGTGTGGAGTGTTAAAGTACAATCATAAAAAAAGCTGCATATTTTTCAGTTTTTAATAATTTTCCTGATTTTAATATTTACCTGATACAATTATTTATTTGTGTAAATAAAGTACTTTTTTTCAGTGACTCATCAAGCAGATATTGACATTATAAATGATCTAGCAGTAAACCATTTAAAACACATACTTTTAATAAAAGAAAACATTTACTAGACCATTTATTAAGCCTATACCGAAAATAAAATAACTAAAGTAAGCAAAGGGTTTACAAGAACATTTAACGTATATAAGTAAATGTTTTGTTTACGCTTTTTATGATATACAGTTTTATTATAGGTTTGATTTAAATTTATGGCATGTTATTTAACATGGTATTAATTTAAGATGTATATGCAATATCGGAAATATTGTATTTACTCTGAGGCAGAAAAATATCTTAATTGTTTGTGCATAGTGACAGCAAAAACTAAATCTCACATTGAAAAGTTAACTCGATTAAGATAATGTGTTTAAGTTAATGCGTTGATGGTTTACCACTTGCATTTATGATGGATAAGAATGACAAGTCAATAGACATAGTACAAACCTGGGGCATTTGCATATAGGTAGTCGTATTTGTGACTGAGTAGTTAGAAAAATAATGTAATAATAATAATAATAATAATAATAATAATAATAATAATAATAATAATAATAATAATAATAACAATAATAATAATAATAATAATAATAATAATAATAATAATAATAATAATAATAATAATAATAATAATAATAATAATAATAATAATAATAATAATAATATGTAAAGATGGATGTGCGCTCTCGCGCGCTGACGTAATCTCGGCTACGCCGAGATTACGTCATCACACTCGATTCCAAATGTCACTTATGTTTTATCACTCTAGTTTTAACTTTGCTCCCGTTTCAAGATTATACATTGGGAAATAACACACACACACACACACACACACACACACACACACACACACACACACACACACAAACACACACACACACAAACACACACCTACACACACACACAATATATATATATATATATATATATATATATATATATATACTGCTCTATATAACATCTATATAAAAAAATATATATCTGACATATCACTGCTGTTCTCATAATATATATATAATACATCCACTCCCAGAAAAGCTCATGAGCTCGTCGGCGCGGCCAACCTCTTCCTCCACTCCCTTCTATCTTCCAAGACCCGTTCTTCGATCAGCTGGATCATAGATGGAATCTGATGTCTTCTCAGAGAATCTTCTACAGAGTCCTTCCATCTCTTCCGTGGTCTTTCCTTTGGTCTGCCTCCCTCCGGTCTCTAGTCCCACCTCCTTTGGGCCACACTGCCACACTCCATCCTCTCCAAATGTCCCACTACAGTCTCGCTGCATCTATCTTGTTAATAATAGGTATCACTCCTATGCCTTCTCTAGTTCTTTCGTTTCTCACTCTATCCTTCCTGGTCTTTCCGGCCATCGCTCTTAATACATTCATTTCCGCTGTTTGCATTCAGCTCTCCTTTCTTGTCGTCATACTCCATGTTTCCGCCCTACAGAAGGACCGGTGTCACTATGCTCTTGAAAATTATCCTCCAATCTCATTATCCCTGATGATGGGATACAAAGCTCTTACTATTATCCCATACTAATCGATTCTGTTAGTAATCTTCAATGCATTTCCTTCTTCTCTACCAAATATTCCTTTCCAGATACTTGTATTTATCTACATTTCCAATCACCACCCCATCCACCTCCACCACCAACTCCTCTCCCTCCTCTCTACTTGCTATCATAAATTCTGTTTTGTCCACGTTCATGCACTGGTCCGCTTCTCTGAGTTTGCTAGCAAATGCCAACACCACCACCCTCAGTTTCTCTCCGTCCTCACTCCAAAACGCTAAGTCATCTACATATGCCATTATATCTCCATTGCTTCAAATTGGTGCGTCAGATCAGAGCATGATGTGTCAGCTGGGTGAGTGCTGCCTAACTGAGTCATTATCCTCGCCAGTTGGTTGTAGAATCTGTTCTGTGAACATCTAATGCTGTTTATTTGTCCTGAGATTTTAGTTCAGGGTAAGTGTTAAACCCTTTACCAAGTGGTAATATGCCTCGACATTGTGTCAATCATCCTCATTCATTTTCTACATTTGTGGTGAGATAACATTTAAAAACCGAAACGTGGTTTGAATTTTATCATTAAGAAGTGTTATGAGATTTACTTTAGAATTTAGATGCCTAGTTGGTGACCAAAATAAAACATGGGCTCCGCACGTTTGTTGTATCGCTTATGTCACACTCATCACAGGTTGGGCAAAGGGTTCTCGGCGCATGAACTTTGTTCTTTGGCGGTAACTGAAAAATCATTCTACATATTGTTACTTTTATCTTACAAATATTCGTGGCATCACTCCTAAATCAAAGAACACTGATATACCCTAATTTACCATCTGCCATGAGACCTGTGCGTCATAGTGAAGAATTGCCTGTGCCAAACCAACCAGATTATGTCGTGCTCACTGTTGACGAACAAGATCCCGTGGAGGATGTGAATACTCGCGCAAGACTTGATCCAACCTTTGAAGCTTCCTTCCTGTTCGTCTTCTGAACCACATTTACTTAAACAAGGAGATCTAAATGACCATGTGAGACTTAAAACTATCTAAAGAGAGCAAAACCAGTGGTAAGCTCCCAGATTGAAGGGATAGAATATCCTCCACAAAGCACTCGTATGTGTTTTTAGAGATAGACACAGTAGATTTAAGAATCTCTTTTCTTTTCCTTTGAAGATAGACTTGTTTTTTGCAATAACGTTTTTTTATGTAATGGATTCACTTGGTCACGAATACAAAACAGAGGAGTAGCTTCTCTTCATAGATTCGTCTAAAGTCAGCTCGAAAGGTGTGCTTCTTCATAATAAAAATATTTTTCCATCAGTGCCAACAACTCATGCTGCCAATATGAAAGAGGAACTTATGAGGTATGCAGCTGCTGAAAAAAGTATCGTATGGGGAAAACCACTGGAATAACTTGTTGAGATTTAGATTGGGGAGGGACCACAATTTCCTTTTTACATAAGACTTTCGGTTGTGCGACAACCATAGAAAGTGCGGTAGTGGTTCCCTGAGAATTTGGTTTTGGTATAGGATGTGCATCATCTTGTAACGGAATAGTTTGAGAATCTGATGAAAATTTTGTTAAAGGAGGAGAGGAAGTTAAATTTTTAATGAGAGATGAGAATGACTCGGTGTGTTTTTCTCAGAATCGGAATCGGAATCGACAAAGAATTGGCGCAGTTCTTTGATGTGATTCTTTAGTATACAATCTGAAAATCATTTTTGTTCCATCTTTATGATATTTCAAAGACAATATTTCGAAGTCTGCCATTTTGATTTTTAATTTCAGCTCTTCCCTTAATTCTATTTAATTAAAGAAAACTGGATTGAGCGGCGCATCTTCACGTAGAGACTAAGATATCATGTTAGGATTTTCAGACAGTCATGGTGAGGCAGACATTTGGCAATATGTTTTGATAATTATATACCCCTGAACTCGTAAGTGAGCAGTGATATATTTGCATTGTAGGCTTGTAATAATTGGAGCTATTGAATATAAATGCTATCCTTCAAGTTTTACAACTTTTTACGTATCTCTGTATCTAATAATATAAGTGATTATCTTCAAAATGTTATGGAAGATTTCAATATTCCTGCTAATAAATTTCATGTTATAGTAAGATGCATCTAATATGGCTGCAGGAGTTACACAAGCAGGATTTCAGAGCATTACCTTGCTTTTTACACTCTTTGCAACTAGTTCTCAATGGTGCCATATTTGAATAAAGAGACGTGAAAAAAAAAATATCCATATGCAAACAAATCTTAGGTCATTTTAATCACTCGCCTTAAGCTATTGCTAAGTATGAAGAATATCGAACTAGATTTAATTTAACACAACACATATTTATTCAGGATATACAAACCAGATCTAATAGCCAGTATCATATGCTTTCAAAAATTTTTGAACGAAAGACGGCTCTTATTTCATATTGCAGTGTTCATTGAAAACCTGCATGCTTAGAAACAACGAAAAGTTCTTGAAAAATTGCTATAAATACTTAAAAATTTTGTTGATTGTACAAATTTCTTGAGCCACAAGGAATCAATGGCATCGGCAATAATCCCAAATATGAAAGTGATTTGTAATTTTTTTGAAAAGGGTCAGAAAAAAGGACTATTTGAGGGACTTGGGACTACATTATCAGCATGGAAAAATTCAGTAAAAAATAAATTCAGCATTTCCTTTACTGATAAGAATCTTGTGCTTGCTACCTATCTTGATCCACGCTTTAAAACTACATTCCTTGAGGATGAATATGACAATAAAAATGTGGAAGATATTCTTAAGCAATGGATGTGCAAAGATATATGTTGTATAAATGAAAGGAAAACAGTTTCCACTACTTTAATCTTCAGATTCTTCTCATTTATCAACAGAATCGGGCGAAAAAAGTGACTGAAGATAATAGTTTAACTTCAGTTTTGAAGCTGTTTTTCGGAATTTAAAGAAAAAAAAGACTTTAAAAACAGCAAAGAAACTCATTTCTAAGGAGAAAGACACATATATACGAAAAAATTGAAGTATTTATAAAATGAAAATGAGCCTATATAAAAATATATGAAACATTAAAATTTCAGAAAGTCCGTTACAATGGTGGTCATCGAATAAAGGTACCTTTCAGCATTTGGATGTCATTGCTAGAAAATATTTAAGCTCGCCCCCCTTTTCCATGGAAAGTGAAAGACTCTTCAGTGGGAGGATCAATTTTTTCTCCTAAAAAAATCGATTGCACGCAGGAACGGGGGAAATGTTAATGTTTTTGCACTACAATTTAAGAGTCATGCTTTGACTACAAATAAAAATGATAATTTTGCTTCATGTGCTTACTTTAGGTAAATTAAAGAAGGAATTTTTAAAACAAAAACTAAACCAAAAATTATTCATTACTATTGCCAAGATTTTTAGAAAGTATTGCTATTATTTTTTCAGTGGTTAAATAAATAAAAGGTAATTAACTAATTATTTATTTAGCAAAATAAAATATAAAAGAATTCTAGAACATTAATTTATAAGGTTCTAAATATCTAAAATTAGTTGATTTATCAAAATTAGACATATATATATATATATATATATATATATATATATATATATATATATATATATATATAACAACAACAACCATATATATATATATTCTTATATATATATCTTTGCTATAACCATAACATATAACAATAACATATATATATAATTGGAATCGGAATCGGAATCGGAATCGGAATCGGCACTTTTGACTGGTATCGGAATCGGAATCGGAATCGGCTGGAAATTTGGAATCGTCCCATCACTAGTATAGAGCAAAGTGGTCCTGGATTTAAATATGACAAAACTTCCCGAGGATCAGTGATGCAAAGATCAAAGAGGGGATCTTTGTAGGACCTTAAATAAGAGAACTGATGCAAGGTTAGTACTTCCTTAGTCATTTAAACAAGGTTGAGAAAGCTGCATGAGAGTCATTCAAAAGTGTTTGCCAGAACTTCTTAAGGAACCATAAGGATACAACTACGGACGATCTTTTAAAATCTTGAAAGATCATGGAATGTCACATATCTTATCTTTAAAAATCCACCTCTTGCAATCGCACCTGGATTTATTAATAGCAAATCCAAGGTGAGTGGTTCCACCAGGATATTTCCGGAATGGAAAAGCGGTACCAAGGAAAGTGGAGTTCAAATATGTTTGCAGATTACTGTTGGAACCTCAAAAGGGACATTCCTGCTACAAAATACACCAGAAAATTCTACACCTCTTCATTTTATGCGAGTTAGTCCTTTGTTGTGTGCAGTATGCAAATATTGAAAACATATACGTAATAGTGTAATATCAACTTTAAGTGAATGTCACACAAAATCATTGCGTGATAAATAAATTCTGAAAACATTTCAATTCAACAGAAAAAATACCATAAGGTTCACTTAGTTGCAAAAAGTTAAAAATTTTATTTTGAAATAATAATAATAATAATAATAATAATAATAATAATAATAATAATAATAATAATAATAATAATAATAATAATAATAATAATAATAATAATAATAATAATAATAATAATAATAATAATAATAATAATAATAATAATAATAATAATATTAATCATAATAATAATAATATATAATAATAATAATAATAATAATAATAATAATAATAATAATAATAATAATAATAATAATAATAATAATAATAATAATAATAATAATAATAATAATAATAATATATAATTAATTACTTCATAAAATAATAACAATTTCTATGAAGGTAAACCACAAGAAAAAGATGAATCAACATTTTAGAATTTAAGAATCATTTTATGTACCATTGTCATCAATTGCAAAATTTATCAACTATCATATTTCACCATTGAAGAAAAGTTATTATTTAATCAAGAAAGCTTATTTAATACTCAAAGTCTTGCACATACATCCACACAGATCCTTCACATACACACTCACACACACACACACACCCACACCCACACCCACACACACACCCACACCCACACCCCACACCCACCCACATACACACACACACACACACACACACACACACACACACACTACACACACACACACACACACACACACACACACACACACATATATATATATATATATATATATATACTATATATATATATATATATATTTATATATATATATATATATATATACTAACTATATATATATATCTTTATGTGCTATATATATAATATATATATATATATATATATATATCAAAATTCTTTAAACATAATGTAATATCACATAATCCTGCAACTGCAGATTAGAATTATAAAAATGCGTTTAGAAGTTATTGGGAGATTGTGTTAAAGTATTTCAAATAGAAATCCTCAAATTTCGTGGGAGATACAAGTCAGTTCAATGACCATGTATAATATGCATGTGTAATCAATATAATGTAATAATGACAGCCATGACCAATATGTAATAATAGTAATAAATCATGTGTGTGTGTGTGGCCAATAATAATAATAATAATTTCTCTCACTTTACATAAAGTTTATCTAAACTCATATATGTATATATATACATGTATATATCATCATATACATATATAACCTCTCCCTTCTCTTTCTTTCCTCCATATGTATATATATCATATATATATCATATAACTCTATGCTCTATCTCATATATATATATATCTCTCTCTCACTCTCTCATATCTATATCAACCGTAGCTGGACATTAAGGTGAGGATCTTTTATCTGTAAATTTTTGTGGAGGAAAGAAAGATTAAAGAGTGAGACTATTTTTATTTTTCCTATGTTGATTATCAGACAAATATAGTATACAAGCCGCTCATGATGCCAGATTCGTATTTGTTTTTAAACAATGCAAGTAAGAGGAAACAATAAATTATAAATATAAATAACAATTCATTAAGTGAGGGTTATGATACGTTTAAGTAAGGTTATCAATTAGTTATGTTGAGTTTGCCATAATTTAGCTTTAATATTTCTTCCAATTATCTTCACTGTGTTACCAATAGTTTGAGCAGCCTGACTGACTTTAATCTTTCAGTACTT
>JABUQX010118388.1:0-5000 GCA_015478945.1 Trachelipus rathkii
TTCTCTTTGGATTAAAAACAATGGGACCAGACAGCATTCCCAGAGGAAGATATACAGAGGATACTGACAGATTCAAGGCCGAGATTAGAGTGGTATGTGATGTCGATCGACGTCCTCAGTGATTTCAAAGGAATTTGAAGAGCATCTGATACTGATTGAGCTGGTTCTACAGCGATTTTTTTTTTTTTTTTTGTTCCGAAACAAACGTTAGAGATCAAATAACAAATCAAGCAAAGTGTAGTTGGGTGCAATCAAAAAGAAGTTAAATTTTTAGGTCATATCCTCAGCAGGACAGCAATAGAAGCTTCGCAGAATTTATGGAACCAAGGTGGATTACTGGAAAAGCACTGAATAATGTGGGTGAATATTAAGACGGTCTAGGAAAATGATATAACTTCGCAGCGTAAGTTTTATTAGAAACTGGTTCAGGAGTCGGCAGCGCACTATGCTTCTTAACAGGGAGAGAAAGAGATGGGACAAATCGAATGGACAGCGGATACAGAAAGGAGAATTAAAGCGTTTTGAAGGTTTAAAAGGATTATATGAAGAAGTCAGTGGAACTGGGCATTTCCAAGACTTTTCAGAACGGCGGACAAAAATTGAGACTCTATGTGGTAATGCGAGTGGAACAGTTTGGCATGGGTGCAGGCTTGTGTCAGGAACAAGAAGGCGAACGAAGAGTGATCGCCTATAATTCTCATGCATTTAATGCGTGTGAAAGGAGAACATCCACTATTGAAAGAGAATTATTAGTCATAAGATGGGGAATTAAAAGCTTCCGCCCTTTTTTATTAGGTCAGGACTTCATACTATACACGGACCATAGACCTTTAGTGTATCTCCATACAATGAAGCTAGTAGACAGTAAGTTGGCCCGCGTCCTGTACGACCTAAGTGAATATAGCTTCCAAATTCAATATTACCCAGGAAAGGACAACGTCTGTGCAGACACATGGTCCCGCTGCCAAAGAAAGCCAGAGGAGGAAACTAATACTACAAATCCAGAGGTTTTACCAAAAGGATTGGAAATAATAAGGCTAGTGCCAGGAGGTGCGGATTCCTTATTCTTGAGCTTGGAGGAAGTCCTAAAGGCGGAACTACTACAGAAGAAGGACCACAGGGAGTTAAGAAGGTTCTTGTTAGAGGCTCTACTAAATAATAGGAAATTATATGGACTGGATAGGAAACCAAAATCTTTGAAGTGGTTTATAAACCATCAGTGTTTCCCCAGGAAGAAACCTAATTCGGCGGATATTACTGTACGCCCAAGCGCACGAATTACAACTGAGGTATTTGGCTTAGCACCACGGGATCTGTTGTTCAGCTATTTATATTGGGTCCTAAAGCAAGAAAGACGTAACGACTTAAAGGATGATTCCACTAACAAGAGGTATAGGAGTGTGCAATTTTTAAAAAACCCACTGAGGACGCATGGACATTTGATGCAATAAGGAGATGACTCCAATGTAGATGAACTGGCAATTGAGGAAACAAGAAAGTACATCCTGAGCGAGGAATGAAAACTACCTGGAACAAGTCGAAGACAAGTCGAAGAAAGATATCTGTTGCAGGACTATGCAAGAGGAAGGATTGGGAGTGATTGCTACTGAAGGAAAGAGCGACTAACGGTCTGGTTAAGCTGTACATAAAACATAACAGGAGTTGCATGCGCAAGCACATTTCTATGACCTGAAATCTACCAGGTGCGCCTTTCCTAGCTCAGGATTCGGTTATCAGCTTTGCGTCCACGAAACGTTTTCAAGGATTGGAAAAATACCCCGTTCTTTGAGCATATCTAAGGCAATGAGCTTGGGACATGCAGGGGTGAGCGCGAATTACCACAGAATTGTCCGAATGTACAACTGGCGGTAGCTATAAGTGTACACGCTATCGGAAGACAGTGTTGCCATTAGTAGTCGTTATGGGTTTATTACGGCATGTTTTCTTCTCAGAATGAATTACCTAGTAGATAATACCGAAAGCATTTGGACTTTGGGGAATGGCATCATCAACAGCACTGGAGATGGTGAAGTAGCAGGTTAAGTCGGATGGTTTTCTTATTGATGTTATAATGGTCATGTGAATGCTAATGATAGGAATAATAATATAATAATTCAAGGAAATATGAATGGGAAAGGGTCCAGGTGATAAAAAATTAAGAGTAGATTAGGAATAAAAAACCAATTTCTTAACTCAGATGTACTTACTAAAGGATTTTCTAGACACATAAGGAAGATCCTGCTGATGAACAATCTATACTGGTTAAGGATTAAGAACGGGGACCAATTCTGGCGCAGTAATAACTGGGTCTCACACAAATGGTCAGTATCTGTGTAGTGATACATCGAAATATGGCTCATATAGGTCAAGGAAAATCGACAAGTTTAATATCCAAGATATGTATGGGCATCCGAAAAGTCATACCCATAATCAGAGAACGGTATCAGGACAGTCCGACTTCTGTCATTGAAAATAAGGTGGAGTCCATGGTTGTATTCCACAATATGGGAAAATTCACGTTTCCAACCTTTCGATGGTTGGCAGCTCGAATGTCATAGGCTATGCCGAGAAAGGAGCAGGATAATGATTGCTTGCGTAAGTTTGCTGTGGACAAAAACAAATGATACAACCACGCAACCCCGCCCCACAAATCTACGGACGATAGGCGTCAGACCATCTAAAGGAAAATGGTGGCCAGAAGTGTTGCAGGGTGCATTCGAAGCAAACACATGCTACCCATCATTTTTTGAGGCTCCGTACAGGTTTTAACGGATAAATGGGGTGGAGTTCCTGAGTGAACCAGGTCAGGGAGATCCTCCAAGAAATATTAACATCGAACCGATATATTTCATTAGCCCTTAACCTTCATTCATCCAGTGTGTAGGATCGCCAATGGGGCAGAGACGTACAAACCGCACATTTGCGGAATTTTCTTAAAGACACGGCCAACAAGGACTCAGATGAACGATTCGCTACCCGGGTGGTTCAATAATATTACAATAAACACGAAAGCAAACTCTAATCTTTGGGATGACACACAGTGGAGAATTACTGGATTCAAATCACACACAGGAAGGGACAAGTACTGCATTCTCTATGAAGAACAGATAAATGGAAGGAAGGACACCAAACTGGCTACTCCTATGCAGATAGGAAGTAAAGGTCAAGACGAAAAATTATTTCAGCAGACCGGTCCATTGGAGAAGAAATTGAGTGAAAGATATGAAGGTCCTTATCCAACACAGTAAGTCAAAGTAATCTGCGGAGAGAATGACGTATCGATGGTCGAAGGGCAAGGTAATGACTATGCAAGGGTGCACTATGCACCAATCCGCTTTCAATATAACACACACGACTTAAAAACGAGTCAAAGATAAGGGCGGATCATCAAAAATATTTACGACAGTACTTTGAAAATGAGAAAGGAGAGTTCCATCTAGATGGTGAATATATTAATGAAGCGATAACAGAGGATGAAATGGACGGCCACATCGAGTATAATATGATATAAAGTGCACCTTCAAGAGCAAATCACAAGGACAAGGAAGAGGAAAGACGGGAACAAACCTAAGCGAACATGGGACCTGTTACCATAGCTATAGCGCAACAAGCCATAAGAAGAAATAGGAACACAAAGCGGAGGAATTTAGGAGGGAACAGGGCAACACATGAAAGGCGGATAACTATGCCATCACTGTGAATACTGAGAGCTAATTTCGGGATTGGATAGAAACTCAGCGCAAGAAGGACGTAATTCGGTGAATGGGCTTTGGATCTGCAGAAATTTTTGAAAGAGAGATTAAGGTTCCTATATAAACAGTTTTATTCGATAGGATACTGTTTCAGATGCCACGATGAAGAAGAGGAGGAAGTTCACAGCAATACCAAACACCGTGAATATTTGAGGTGACGAATAAACAAATATTGCGGAGGAGTAATTTACATATTCTTTTTTTACCTCTTACGTTCATTCACGAGCTTGTAGAGAAGTAGGTGAGGTCAGAACGATGATGTTGGATGACGCAACCGGAAGTGACTGGGAGGAGAAACTCTGACAAAGGATTGGAGATTGGAACATCGGCAATGACCACGTCAAGGGGGTCAGCTCCAGATCTTCCGATCGCGCAACAAAGGGTATTGGAGTTTGAGAAAAGGGCTGAGGAGAGAAGGGCATCTATAGGAAATTAGGTAAGATCATTCCTCTTTGTTTATTTTGGTTGTTTGTAATTTTTTTGTGTTTCTTTCTTCTTTTTAAGATTGGAGTCCCAATATTAAAAGGGGGAGTAGTGTCATGAATCAGAGTAGTGTCATAAGTCTAATAAACCTCCCGATTACGAGAAATAGACGATTGCTCCCGAGCAGGAAAAACCATTGTATCTCTACAAACCAGGTGAAGCGGTCGCTTTTAAAAGAAGTTCATAATTATTGAATTCTGTGTAAAATCAAAACAAGTATTTTGACGACAATTACTGTCCTTATTGGATTTATAACAAGGAATTGCATTCGCTCCAAAGTTTATTGGATTTATAACCAGAAATTATATTTGCCACAAAGTTGGTAAGTATATTTAAATATAAAACAAAATTAACGTATTAGTAAAAGGTTAGAATTTAGGTATCAACAAAGTTTATTAAAATAATGTGCAATTCGATTAAAGTAAAAAGTGACAGAGAAAACTGTATTCGAGGAAATTTAAATGTTAGGATTTTGTGAAACTAAGATACTAAAAGTGTTAATCGTAAAGTTTTAGAAATTATATACCCAGGAATTGAGTTGAAATCATTTAAGTTTTGAGGATTTAAGTGCATAGGACTTAAAGAGGAGTATTGTAAACTCATATATATAGGATCTATTAGACAGACGGGTAGTAAAAATTACATTTAGGGTAATCACGATATATATTATATCACGATATATTATTATATCACGATATATTATTACTATTATTATTATTATTATTATTATTATTATTATTATTATTATTATTATTATTATTATTA
>JABUQX010118389.1:0-2500 GCA_015478945.1 Trachelipus rathkii
TGGAGAGAGGAATACTTGTATGCAAACTTATAGAAGATTATATAATATAGGCCCTTTATCCGTCGCCCCGGGTTACTAAAAAGGAATTATCCTATTTGACACTAATATAAGTATGTATATTTCAAAACATACATTATATAATCAAGAAGAAGTAGAAGTCTTTACGTATTACCTGTAATGAGAGTATTAGCGAGTATATGTTAAGTTGTGTTTTCTCATAGTGATGGATATTGTCTATGTAGACTATAGTAATATAATTAATATAAGTATATATATATATAATATAAATATGAAAATCATAGATATTTATTATATAATATAACTTTGAAAATATTTTTAGTTTAACATCGAGTGAATAATATATGATACTAGTGAATTATAATGTTTATTTTTATAAATAACTAAAAACTTAAAAATGATTTATAATATATATAATACCATGTTATGTATATATTAGCAGAGAAGAAACTATTTATTATTTATTTGATTATATATATTATTGTTTTAAGATCTTAATCTTATTAAATACTGGATTGACTTGGCTCCAAAGGACAAGAGAGAATTCAAGTATAATTAAGTAACTAGTGTATATAGTCGCAAGTTAAGAGAACATTTAACACCGCTGGCATAGAGAGCTTTGTGTGAGGGTGTAGGTAAATTCAAGTTGAGAATTCTTTGAATGAGCATCCTGACCTTAACTGAACTCCTCATAATAATAACACACGTAAACAGTAATCATTGTTTTTTAAGATACATAAGATCCTTAACACCTCTAACAAACTAACCTTAACAGATTAAACCAAATCAAAATTTCTGTAAAACCAAATTAACACCTCATGATAAGACCTTATATAAAATTATATTTATATAAAACCAAAAGAGATATTGACGGTAGTTCAAATAAATCCAGCTTATAAAAAATATTGTCCCTATAATCCTTGATATTCATACGTTAGATAATAGTATTTGAATATTTACTTAATTATAATATGAGATAAGTAGTATTTAGTTAAAAGAAATACTATGTGTGGAGTAAAATAATTATAGTTGTTAATTGTTAAATGAGTTAAATTAATATATTAAATAATGTTATTGTAAAATATTATACGTAGTTTAATTAATTATAACATATTAAAATAATGTTTTATAAAATAAAATTATATTACGTATTATAATATATGTTGATATAATATAAGGTGAGTGTGCCGTGGGATGTTAGTGTGTTAGTGTTATGATGTGTATGTTGTGTGTGTGTGTGTGTGTGTATGTGTTTGTATTGATGTGTGATGTGGTATATATAAATTCTATGTGCGTAATTGTAAAGTAAATATATTGTAGTGTATGTTAGAGATAATTATCTGTGTGTGAGTGTAAAGTTAAAATACTCTGTGTGTAAGTAATGTTAAAGTAAATAATATATCTTAGTTGAGTGTTGAAAGTGTAAAGTGTAATTGATTAATATAAGTGTCTATGGAGATATATAATATGAAGTTTTATGTTAGTAAATTGTAGTGTTATTAGATATCATAGTGATAATAGTTGGAGTGTAATAAAGTGTTAGTGTGTGTGTGTGTTAGTGTATGTGTGTGTGTCCACTATAACATGTATGATATATTATAAAATGTAAATATTAGTGTTAAGTATGTTACTATTATAGGGTAAAATGTATATATATAATAGTGTCAATAAGTGAATTGATGGGTGTATTAATTTATAATAAATAGTGTCGATTAAGTTAGATGTGGTGTATATAATATATAATCCTTGAATGTAAAATAGTTAGAGTGCTAAAGCCTGTTTTAATATGAAGGAGTGTTGGCACTTGCTATTATTTGTTTAGTGATGTGTGTTTTTTCTCAATAGATATTAAAATGTGTGCTTAAGGTGGAGTTTTTTGCTTGGTGAGTAGAAATAGACATTGTAGTCTTCTAATATTAATCATATATATCGTAAAATGGTTCAAGAAACTAGGCGAGCATTCGGCTCACAAATAACTATAAGTACTTAATCCACAGAATATGATTATTTTTAAAAAAATACACATAATTTGATATAATAGCTTATTTAATAATATTATAATGATACTCTAATTAGAAGATAATTTAAATTAAAAATTTGGTATATATATATAATTTATATATCGAATTTATTTAATTAATATTAAAAAGATTAAAATTATGTGAGACATGCAAAGAATGATGTATTATAAAAGTAAGCAAGACATAATACATTGAGTTATGAGAGTCTAATAATTGATCTTAAAACATAAGCAAGTTAAACGGGATTTCACATATGAGCTTAAATATGCCAAGAAAAAGAGTAGTATTTAATCTACCACACTGCCAAAAGACTAGTCTACACTGAGCGAACACGGGCTACTACTACATAGTGAGGCTGCACCAACCCAGAGTGTAAAAACTTCAAAAGCTTCCCTTTGAGATTTGATTTAACAACGATATTTGTTTTGTTTTTTCTATAAATTAAAAAATTTCAAATTTTT
>JABUQX010118389.1:7500-10000 GCA_015478945.1 Trachelipus rathkii
TAAAATACATATATAATAAAATAATAATATAATAATAATAATTAATAATAATACTAATAATTAAAATGTGTAACTAATAAAAAAAAATAAAACTGAAATAATAACTAATAATAATAATAAGATAATAATAATATAATAATAATAATAATAATAATAATAATAATAATAATAATAATAATAAAAATACTAATAATAATAATAATAATAATAATAATAATAATAATAATAATAATAATAATAATAATAATAATAATAATAATAATAATAATAATAATAATAATAATAATAATAATAATAATAATAATAATAATAATAATAATAATAATAATAATAATTAGTTATTAAAAAAATTTAAATACGCATTTGGAAATATCTATCCATCTTACCATTTATATATATATTTTTTAAATTAATAATCTCTGGTTCAATTTATTATTATTATTATTATTATTATTATTATTATTATTATTATTATTATTATTATTATTATTATTTTATTATTATTATTATTATTTTATTATTATTATTATTTATTATTATTATTATAATTATTATTATTATTATTAATTATTATTATTAATTATTATTATTATTATTATTATTATTATTATTATTATTATTATTATTATTATTATTATTATTATTATTATTATTATTATTATTATTATTATTATTATTATTATTATTATTATTATTATTATTATTATTATTTTATTATTATAATTTTATTATTATTATATTATTATTATATTAATTATTATTATTATTAATTATTATTATTATTCTTATTATTTATTATTATTATTATTATTATTATTATTATTATTATTATTAATTTTACTTATTATTATTATTATTATTATTATTTTTATTATTATTAATTATTATTTTTTTAGAAATAAAGGTATGACTGAATAAAAAATGTTGTTAACTAACTCACTACTCTTTAATTTAATAAAAAAAAAACTTTCATGCGAAAAAAAGAAAAACCGACGTCAATATTAAAAAACGCAAAAAAAAAAAAAAAAATTTGAAAAAAATTTTTTTTCTTCTCGTTATTTTTCAGGTCAAAAAATAGATTGTTATAATATTCATTTGTTTTTAATTGTTATTAACATCTTTGTTTCTGGATTTAATATTTTTTTTTTGTTATGTCTTCGTACGTTTTGGTTTTTATTTTATTTTTTTCGAATAAAAATTTTTTTTTCTTTGAGAATAATTTTTTATTTTATTTTATTTGGTGACCACGTTTCACAAAAAATATGTTCCTTGTTGAGTTTTGGTTGCAAAATAACAAACTTAATATTGAAAGCTGCCCGGTTTAAAAATAAATTATATTCAAGAACAGGCGCTGTACGTAACTCATGTTTGTTTATTAAAATTAATTTTTAAACTCATGTTTTTCATCAATAATTTTTAAGAATCTTTGAAAAAAAAAAAATTAATATTAATTTTTAAAGTTTCATTACCAAGGAATCAACTTTGTATATTAAATAATAATAATAATAATAATAATAATAATAATAAAATAATAATAATAGAGGAATAATAATAATAATAATAATAAATAATAATAATAATAATAATAATAATAATAATAATAATAATAATAATAATAATAATAATAATAATAATAATAATAATAATAATAATAATAATAATAATAATTGAATAACTAAATAATAAATAATAATAATAATAATAATAAATAATAATATAATAATAATAATAATAATAATAAATAATATAAATAATAATAATAATAATAATAATATAATAAATAAATAATAATAATAGATAATAAATAATAAATAATCATATTAATAATAGAAGTAATAATATAATAATAATACAGTAATAAGTAATAATAATAATAATATAATCAATAATGATAATAATAATACTAATAATAATAATAATAATAATAATAATAATAATATAATAAAATAATAATAATAATATATAATAATATAATAATATGATAATGATAATGTAAAATAATGATACAATAATAAATAATAATAATAATTAATAATATATAATAAATAATAATATAATAATAAATAAAATAATAATAATTATAATAATAATAATAATTATAATTATTACTAATAATAATATAATAATATAATAATAATAATAATAAATAATAATAATAATAATATAAATAATACATAATAATAAATAATATATAATAATAATAATAATAATAATAAATAATAATAATAATTATATTATAATAATAAATAATATTAATATAAAATAATAATAATTAAATAATTAATAATTATAAGTAAATATAAAATAATAATAATAATAATACATAATCAATAATAAATAAATAATAATAATAATAATCATTAGTTATAAAAAAAAAATTTAAATACGATCATTTTATTGAAAATATCTAGCCATTTCTTTAACCCTTTAAATATATATTTTTTAACATTAAAAATCTCTGGTTCAATTTATTATTATTATTATTACTTATTATTAATTA
>JABUQX010118389.1:25000-27500 GCA_015478945.1 Trachelipus rathkii
GCCCAACTAAGCGAGAGACCCAGGTTCGTCACTGGTCGGGCGTGTGAGTGTGAGCTGTTCTTTCTTGACTCCGTCTTGCTCAGACTTAAAAATTGAGCACACCCCCTCCTAGATTAGGGCTCTGCCCGTGAGTGGTGGTGTTAACTGTAAAATATATATATATATATATATATATATATATATATATATATATATATATATATATTTCAAAACACTAACAACAACTATATATATATATATATATGTATATATATATATATCAGTGGCGGCTCGTGAACCGAAAACATGGGGAGGCACTTCAATATATATATATATATATATATATATATATATATATATATATATATATATATATATATATATATATATATATATATAATATATATATATATATATATATATATATATATATATATATATATATATATATATATATATTAATAAAAATAAAAATGTTTCCTTTATAAATCCTGTAAGATTCTGTAAATAAGACTCAAATAATCGATCAATGCAAGTTTAACCAACTCATCAATTTAAACAACAAAAACGAGGAAAAACAAGGCAAAAGATTTTCTTAATATATATTTCACAAATATTATTTCTTAACAACACATTTACTTTATATTTAAACCTTTATAATTATACCCTAATATATCGATATTAAAATATCGTACCCTAATCTAATTTAGCCTAACAATTATTAATAAGATTAAAAGTGTTACAATTATTATTCCTTATAAAATGCACAAATCCTTATCACTTGGTAATTCTCACTTCCACTTAATTCACTGGCAATGTTCGTGAGACCTAAGGATAAATAGTTTAGCAACGAGGAAATTAAACGTCAAAATAAAGCACATAACCTGTTAATCTTCGGACACTGATAAGTAAATATTCAATAATTCACAATAAGAAAGTCATAAATTTGAGGACAAAGTCGAGTAAATACCGGAACAACTTGTAATAAAGAATATGGACAGTTACTTACTAACCATTTCTAAAATGCCATACTTAACACCATTATAAATCCCGAATAAGTGTGATACTTCATAATTCCAACTTTAGGCGAGGTTAAACCTAATTCCAACTTGGTTCTAGGCAGGCAAGAGAACACTGATTTATTAACTGCTGTTTCCAATTCCGTTTGAACTCATCATCCGACGCACTAATTATCATCTTTTTCGTAAGCCAACCTGGGAATTATCTCCTGAGTAGATTACTGTTTAAGTTGCCTAGTCTCTAGGCCAAATCCCTATTAAAAATAAAGACTTGTCAATAACAATTCCTTTTAAAATTTATAATAATAACAATAAATTTATTAATTTATTTCCTTACCGTTTCGTACGGGATCTTTTCTTCTTCCTTGGATTTTTCCTTTCATTCCTGTGCGTCGTGAGTAACAAACGATCCGATCCTTTGAGATGTCTTAAACAATCTAACTTTTTTTAAACATAAATCTTGAAAATATAAACACATAAACCTTGAAAATATACACGTGTTAATTGCCCCAGCTTGTCACGTAACCTGCTTGATTAAAATGTTGCAAAATAATAACAGACCAGGATAACTCGTACCCACGAGTTACCAACCCTATAATAATTTAAAACCGGAGGAAGTTTCTCTTTAACCATCTTATAGTTCTACCATACCTGTCCGTCCGGCAATTACACCTTGGTTTCAAGAGTCAAATACTACTCTCCTTTTAATCCCACATTGTGCGTGATCCAAAAACCTTGCAAACCAGTTATATTCATCGTAGTTTTCATAATTCAGCATATCACAAAAATACGTGTGCATTCTTAATGTTATTGACAACACAGTTTCATCATGAGGGAGGATGGCTATCTACCTTGCAGTTTAGAGTTAAACCTAGACTGATTGACAGGGTGATCCAAAATACAGCCTCTAATCACACTTAAAATCTTTACGTGCTCGAACTTAGCGTTGCCCCCGCATGAGTCCCCAATCTGGGACTTTTTCCTTCGCTTCTTACACCTTGGCAATCCTGTCTCAATATAGTAAATTTTAGTTAACTCTCCTCTCTCTCTCTCTCTCTCTCTCTCTCTCTCTCTCTCTCTCTATATATATATATATATATATATATATATATATATATATATATATATATATAAATATATATATATATATATATATATATATATATATATATATATATATATATATATATATATATATATATTCATATATATATATATATATATATATATATATATATATATATATATACTCTCTATAATAATATATATATATATATATATATATATATATATATATATATATATATATTAAATAAGTTTTTTATTTAATTTTTTAAAAAAATGGATTTCGAGAGAGGAGGCTTTGTGGAAAAATCCTCAAAATAGACAAAATAAGAATAAGGTTTCTTTTACGTTGCCATGACAACCAGTGTTTTGAAAGCATTATAATTATGCTTTCTTGGAGGCACAAATCGAAATTCCTCCAGTCAATGATCCTTACG
>JABUQX010118389.1:32500-35000 GCA_015478945.1 Trachelipus rathkii
CTTGCTGTGGCGTTAAACATATCAAATGTTTTCAATAGAATCTGCAACATATAATTTCCAAATTTCTTTCTTTTGCCATCTGTCCTTTTCTCTGTAACCTTCTCTCTGTAATCTTCTCTATGTAACCTTCTCTTGATTTCCGTTGCAGTCGTTCTATGGCTGCTGTTACAGAAAACCCATAAACATTTCCTAGGATTCCTAGAATTCCGTTCCTCTCCAATTCATTTTCTATTTTGCATTGATGACAAATCTATAACATCGTTTCAAATCCACTCTTAGGCCGATAACTCAACTCTTCATTATTTTCTTCAATTATAAAAGAGAGCCACTCAACAACTTTAATGTTTGATGCTAGGGGCCCAGAGGGTGGCTGAATTACGACTTCCAGATCTTTCACTTACTCTAAGTTGGATTAAAGAAAACTAGTTGTTTCAATAACAATAACTCAATTTCTTTATCTCTCTCTACCTGACTTTAATCCCACACTTCATATACTCACTTTTGTAATCAGCTCAAACTATACTATTGTTATTACAATAGCACATTGTTGCTCAAATGAATTTTCCATTCGCGTAACTCCTTCGTTATGGTGAGCTCTTGCAACTTATCTTTCAGAGTCTCAGCCTCTCTCCATCCAATTATCTGACCCAAATTTAACTGCTATATCTTAAATCTTATGTACTTTAATGGTAAAGTAGGAACATGCTCATTTTTAGTTATTTTTATACATATTTTGATTAAGTCTCTGCTCTTTCTCAAAAAAAATATATATATATATATATATATATATATATATATATATATATATATATATATATAACGCCAAGATATATGTATATATATATATATATATATATATAATAAAAATACATATATATATATATATACATATATCTTTATAATAATATATATGTAACAACAACCAACGTATATATATATATATATATATATATATATCTTCTGCTGCTTTAATAACTATATATATATATGTATATATATAACAATATAATATGCCATATTATAAGATATACTGTGCATACATAATATATATATATATATATGTAATAATAATATATATATATAATAACAATAATAATAATATATATATATAACTATTCTTCTTATATATAAATATATACTTATATATATATATATATATGTATATATACTCTTTTCCAACTATATGTATATAGCAACCTAACCTAATATATATATATGCTATATCTATGCTTTGCTCAACAATATAATAACCAACAATATATATATGGGGAAAAATTCTTTCCATACTATTAGCACAAAATTTATGTATATACATATATATATATAATATATATATCTATATATATGTAATATACTTCTTCTTCTTCTTATAATAATAATAATATATACATACTATTTATATATATTATATATATATATATATATATATATATATATATATGGGAACAAATTCCTCATACTATTAACACAATGTTATTTTTAAATCAGCAAATTCAAATCATGAAAAAATATATATAAATGTGAACGGTTTTATTATAATATAATTAAAAGTTGGGGAAAGATAAACTATTTGAAGAATTCCTTCCTCTCAAAATATAACTTTGAAACTAATCCCCAAAATTGTTTACTTACTTTAACATCTTTAAAAGCAATTTTCTGACTCAAAGACAAAAAATTATTAAAAGTTATTCATTTTTTTCTTTTTGTTATTGTTTATTTATGATATAAATTTCTTAAAAGTGAGTTATTAATGATTTGCTTCCATTTATTTGCTGTAACTCATGGGCATAACCCTATTATTATTATTATTTTTTATTATTATTATTATTATGTATGTATGTATGTATGTATATTTATTTCTGCAACTCGCGTGCATGCCCTATTATAGGGATGATTTATTATTATTATTATTTATTATTATTATTATTATTATTATTATTATTATTATTATTATTATTATTATTATTATTATTATTATTATTATTATTATTATTATTATTATTATTATTATTATTACTATTTTTATTATTATTATTATTAGAACAAAGAATGACTGAGTTAAAAGTGTTGCTAACTAACTCACTATTCTTTAATTAAAATAAAAAAAAATCTATCATGTAAAAAGGAGAAAAAAAGCCACGTCAATATTATAAGGAGCGAAACGAAAAAAAAACTTTCTTTTTCTTCGTTGTTTTTAACAGCAATTCGTAAAAAGACTTTTTTTATCGTTTTGCTTTCATATTTTTTTTTTTCGAGTATAAGATTGTTTTCTTTGTTATGCGTTTTCTACGTTTTCTTTTTTAATTTCTTTTTTTCAAGACAACTTTTTTTCTTTAAAAGGTTTTTTTATTTGGTGACACGTTTCAATATAATTATTTCTCTGTTGATAAATAAGCAGACTTAAATATGATGCTCCGAGTTTAAAATAAATACATTTGTTTAAAACAATTATATTGTTTATTAAATTTAATTTTAATGCATTTTCATTTTTAATTATTAT
>JABUQX010118389.1:52500-59185 GCA_015478945.1 Trachelipus rathkii
TGCGGTACCTATAGAAAGAGATAAAAGCACCAACATCGCGCGCCGCAAAGATAGGGTCAAGAGAAGTGGAAAGTACGTGTTCATTTTATAAGCCTTTGACCTTTTCTCATTTGACACGACCCTATCCAAAAGCCGGGTGAAACCAGAGCTCCCAGATGGGCACAGTGCTCCATACAATGAATGAGGCCCTTGTATAGCTGGAGCAGCTGAGAAGAGGAAAAAAGTCTACAGTCTAAACAGAACTCCAGTTTCTTTGAGGCCGCCCTAGCAACCGTTGTTATGTTGGGGTTTCCAAGACATTTTTTTTGTTTATGTTAAGGCCAAGGATGTTTATATTGTCAACAGGAGACGAGAACCGTCGAAAAGAGATAGGAAAGTTAGAGGTGTCTTAGAGAGTTTGTGGGAAGTTGGGTTTTAAAAGAGCCAATTTCACAAGGTTGAGGCAAACTACACCACCGGAAATTCTATCCAAGGTCAACGAGAATAGAAAATCGGAAGATTAAGACAGACAATTCTAGAGTAAAAGGGAGCAGAATTGAAATGAGTTTGAAGAATGAAGAGGTCGAGTCATCGGCATACAGTGGATAAGAAGTTAGATGTTTAGATGTACAGGTGAGAAGATCATTACTAAAGATCATTAATGAAAAGTAGGAGATAAGAAAGAACCCTGAGAAACACAACTATTGAAAGAAAAAGAAGAATTCGCCCCATCAACAACAGCCGATATTGAGCGATTTGAAAAATAGACATAAGTAAGCAAAGAGAAGGAGGAAACCCAAAGGAGGGGAGCTTGGAGAGCAGTGACGAGTGCCATACCTGGTCAAATGCCTTGGATATGTCAAGCGCCACCACACAAGTCTCCCCGTAGTTCCTGAGGACGGAAAACCATAAATCAGTTAGATAGGAAAGTATATCGCCAGTAGACCTCGAGCGCCGAAAGCCGTACTGGCGATCGGAAAGAAGTGAATGAGATTCCAGATGATCTAAGAAATGAGAGTTGAGAAGGGTTTCAAAGATCTTAGATAGAATACAAGTGAGAGCTATAGGGCGATAGTTAGAAGGATCAGAGCGGCTTCCTTTTTTCGGAACAGGTTGGACATGTGCGTGCTTCCAACACTGAGGGAAAGTATTAGTATTGAGAGAGAGAATATAGTTGAAAGATGGGCGGGGTCAAAATATATATATATATATATATATATATATATATATATATATATATATATATATATATATATATATATATACATAACTGCCCACCTCTGATTTATATATATATATATATATATATATATATATATTAAATAAGTTCTTCCTTCTAAACCGTTTTCTTTTTCTAACGTTTTCTGTAGTTTGATTCCAGGATTAACTTTAACATTTAAAATCAATCTAAATTCACAGATGCCGTCTCCGCCATCCGATATGGGCATGAACTGCCGCCATTTTTAATGGGTTAAAAGCGTTATTTAATAGCGGTTATCTTACCTTTTTCGTTTTAATTTTGCATAATAATTTCATTTATTTGACCAACTTTAGCAAAAAAATAAGAGGATTTTAACGTAACATCACGAAATTTGCAAAAATAGATCGTTTCTATAATGTTAACTCGTGCTGAGCACGAGTAGCACGAGTGCAGGATACATATATATATATATATATATATATATATATATATATATATATATATATATATATATATATATATATATATATATATATATATATATATATATATATATATATACTAATTTAAATATTGGTCTTCTGGTTTTCTTCCCACTCCACCAACACAAAATCAGGTGTTTTAACTTCCCTTTTTCTTAGAGCCCTCCGAATTTGCTCTCCTCCTTTCCTACAAAATGAATTCAACTATATTTTCAACACTTTCACCAAACTCTCATACCCTAAAAACATAATATCTCACTCCCTCAAACAAGCAAAAAAGAAATTTTATAACCCCCTACCACTCCCCCCATTAACACTTTTTCTTATTTACCCATCCCTCATACCCCTCATATCAAAATCATTAAATCCTTACCTACATCTCTTAGACTAACCACCTCCAGCACATCTTCTCTAAAACGTATTTTTAAACCTCCAACTCACACCTTCAATAGCATTTCCCAATGTGTATATAAAATTCCTTGTTTTAACTGTACCTCCTCCTACATTGGCGAAACTAATGATTTCACTAGACGCCACTACCAACACAAACATGACCTCACTTTTGACTCACAAAACTCGGCACTCACACTACACAGAACCCAATTCAATCACAACATCAACATTAATGGCATGACACCCATTTTACAAGTACTTGACCTCACACAACGCAAACTCATTGAATCCCTTTGCATTAAAAACTTTCCCAACTTTAACATACTACAAGGTGACTACTACAAGGCTTTGTTGTAAATACATCCCATTTGAAAATAATAATAATATATGTATATATATAATATATAATAATAATATATAATAATATAATATAATATATATATATATATATATATATATATATATAATAATAATATATAACTAATAATATATATATATATATATATATATATATGTGTAATAATATATATAATATTAATAACTACTTAATAAATAATAATAATAATAATATGTATATATATATAATATATAATATGACAATAAAATAATTTTATTAAATAACAATTTGTTTGCTATATATTTTACGATGAGTCTTTTAGAGGGGTGGAATTACATGTTTACCAATAATATGTAATAATATATGTATATAATATAATATAATAATATTAATATATATACTAATAATATATATATATATGTATAATATATATATAATAATAATAATAATGTAACTTTATATATATATAATAATAACAATAATAATATATACTAAATAATATATATCAATAATGTAATATATATGTAATATACTATTAATAGCAACAATATAATATAATATGCTATAACAGCCAACAATAGCCAATAATATATATATATATGTAATAATAGTAATATGTAATATTTAATAATAATTATAAATATCTTTCAATAATAACAATAATATATATATGTATATGTATGTAATATATATATAATATAATAATAATAATAATAACCAACCAATAATAATAATATATATGTATAAAATAAATAATAATATATATAATAATATAATAATAATAATAATAACTTATAATATGTAATATATATATGTATAATATGTAATAACATATATGCTCAACAACTCAACTCAGCAACATATATATATATATATATAAAGTAATATTTGCTAATTGCTAATATATATATATATATATATATATATATATATATATATATATATATATATATATATATATATATATATAAATTTATATATTTGTTAGATATATATTAGAGTCAGTATATAAAAAATGCAACCTATTGCACTGTTTACATTTCGAGGCGACACAATGTCCGGACCAGACATTCCTTTAAGTTTGTTCAACAGGTTCCCACGCCAAAGTCGACTTCCAAAACAATAACAAGCCAATACTTCATTTTCCTGTTTCGGTTTGTTTTCTTGCTACGATGGCACCATCTTTTCTTCAATCCTTTCTCTATAAAGGCCAAAACTCTATGCCACAATAGCTAACGCCCCGCCCAGCGATATGTACCTTGCAACAACAACCAAGTCCTTGGGTAGAAGAAACCCGAAAGGATTTCATTCTACTTGCAGAGCCCATACTAAACAGTTGAGGTGAGTGTTTGCTAATGGTAGTGACTAACCAGTGTGGAAGAGAAGAGTGTTAGAATTTAGTTTTATAACCCAATCAAAATTATCATTAAATATATTTGCGTTGAATAATATACGAATATAAATATATATATATTACGTGAGACATACCAATATGTAGTATGTGTACCCATATATATATATATATATATATATATATATATATATATATATATATATATATATATATATATATATATATATATATATATATATCCATGTAAGTTCTCTAACTTAATTTCTATGTGCCCCAATATTTCATAAATGTTTCCTTTCCAGAATACTAATACGGGCGAGTTCATATCATTCGTCGCGATGTAGTCTAGATCAGACTTGGAGGTGTGTTTATTAAATACTCAATTTTATTATTATAACAATAACTTGTGTACTATCTAAATATGTTATAATAATAATAATAATAATAATAATAATAATAATAATAATAATAATAATAATAATAATAATAATAATAATAATAATAATAATAATAATAATAATAATAATAATAATAATAATAATAATAATAATAATAATAATTAACACCTTCTTTTTTACAGCTAAAGATGTAAAGGTCTAGAATAGTTTTTATATTACTTTTTCTTATTTTAGGTTTTTTTATTCCTGCGGTTCCTCTAAATTGTTATGCGAGGGAAATGTTATGATTATTTATGGTAGAGACTTATTTTGATATTATTGCATTATTCTATAGTATGTTAATAACCGAAAGTTCTGTGTATTTTTACTTAATAAGATATAAAATGAATGGCTTATGATTCTACCTTTATTTCCTCTAATTTAAAACCTGAATTAATTGAGATATACTGAAAGCCCCATTGATACATTAATACTTAATACACCAGGTGGGTGAAAGTCCCCCATTGCATAGAAGAGATTGGGCCAATCTCTTATAACTTTTATTTGTCAGTTTTTGTTTCTCTTCATGTAACTGTGTCGTTGTGTGAGGCACAACGGGGAGTTCTTAAACACGAAGTGAATGTGCTAAAGAGAGACGAAACTCCGCAAGAATTAGCCGATAGTGTTTACTGAAATAAACCTCTCCATTCAAAGGTGAGCTGCACCCAGGAGCTTGAGCATCCGACTAGCATCAGACAACTCTGTGTCTATGCATCTACTAAGTCCCTCATCCACAATATAAATCGCATTGCATAAGAAGAAAATAAATAACAATTTCAAATTTTGACAAATTGGCGATCTTTAATCCAGAATAAAGGGGGCGAAGGAATCTTCTGATAAATCAAAATAAGCCAATTTCAGATTAATTGGCGACAAAATAAGCCTGCTATCAGGACAGCCGTCGAAAAGGCTAAGAATCTTTTGATAATCAGGACAGCCGTCGAAGAGGCCACCACTACGAAGAAATCAACTGTTTTTGTTTCTAAGTAACTATTTTAATATCTCAATTAAGCCGTGAATTACCATTAAAATTTAGGGGTGAAATCATAAGCTAATCGATAATAGTAAAAACAGAACTAGGTATTACTACACAGATAGAATATTTATATTTTCAAAAGTCTCTAAGAAATAAATATTGCATATGAGCGCCTTCAAAAACTCAGCCCGAAAAGCCATAGGAAACCAGGAAAAAGGAAAGAACCTCCAGTAGCGACTGTAAGAATCAACTTTTGCAGAAGCAAAGAATCCAGAAGTAGGTGAAAATTTACTTTTAAGTATCAAAATATCATAGAAGATTGACACTACAGAAAATCAAGAAAGTATAAAATTCAATTTGGGAAGATATGAAAAAATAGGTCAAGAAATTTTGTCAAATCAACTTTACCTTTCCCCAATATATATTTTCTTTAATTTAATTATTCAGTATTAATTAGATAATTTAATTATTATTAAATACGTAATACTCTATTAATGAAAATACGATAACCATTATTCTTTTTGAGTGGATGCATGTATACACGACTAACCGTATGATCAAGAGAGAATCAATACATGAAACGTAAAAGTTTGTTTGTCAAAACAGAACGAAAGAAGTGTGAATAGACTCTGGTTATTTTTCTTTTGTTTTAATCCTAATACTTTGCACACAATATATATACATATGTACGTAGTATATATGTTATAATTTTTATTATAATATATATGCACAATATATGTATGTATGTATGTGTGTGTGCACAAGTATGCACTACTATCCACAGAAAATAGTGTGTGTGTAAGCGAGGCGTAAGTAACAAACAAAAAACTGACTCCGCCCGATCATACCAAGAGACAAACAAACCACATCCACGAAAAAGCAATCGAAGCTGCAGTTGTGTGTTCTCCGCGAGAATCGCACGGGAGACTTGGAGGAAAGAAATTCCATTTGCGATAGCAGTTCTCGTACGGTAAAAAATTGATATCATATATATATATATATACACGTTATATATATATATATATATATATATATATATATATATATATATATATATATATACAAATATATATATATATATATATGTTTTGGTTATCCATTAAAAATAACTAGATAGAGATAGGAAACTAATTCCATTAGCGTTTTTTTATAAAATACAATCTTCTTTGATTTTAAAATTCTGTAATTTCATATATATATATATATATAATCACGGTTATATATATATATATATATATATATATATATATATACTAGTATACCAACCATACGTGTACGTACGGACACGTATAGTGGGGTGTGCCACACGCACACAGAGTTGAGTTGACTCACCTGGCACGTGACTCATTCACACCTGCTCAATCGGTTATAGATGCATGATACGCGCGAGCGTATAAACAAACGAATGCCTTTGTAAAAACAATGCAATAAGCAATTGTTTCTTTTCGGTTTTTCTATTCTCGCCATTCTTGATTTTATTTAAACGAATTAAAGTAAGGATATATATATATATATATATATATATA
>JABUQX010118390.1:0-12500 GCA_015478945.1 Trachelipus rathkii
TCATGTATTAGATCTAAAATCCCGATTTCTTTCCCATGCCAAATGAACGTTTTTGCTACTTATTTTAATTTTCAATTATTTTCAATTTCGTATTTTTCTCATCAGCATCTCTCTTAATCTAATTCTTGATTTAGCTTCGTCATATTATCTTACAAATATCCGAATATCTCTCTCCTCTGAGAGAGAGAGAGAGGTTAAAGGAAAAATGTATTCTGCGCTTACCTATTTTACTCCACAGAGATAGGAAAAAGAACGAAAATGAGATAAGAGATAGAGAAGAGAGAGATGAGACGTAATATAGATACGAGATATGTATAGTACTATATTATATATAATGATGAGTAGTATATAGATAAGAGAGAGAGAGCGTATATATATACTATAGAGTATATTATATTTATACGTAAAGTATAATATTGTGGATCAGATACTCACGAAATATATATGTATAAGATTAATATATAGTATATAATTTAAGTATCATTAAATACAATATGGAAGTACCAAGAAGATCTTTCTTATCCGAAATAATAATATATATTGAATAGTAATTAATACATAGTTGGTTTATTACGACTAGTAATTGGTATTTTTTAATAAGGTATACTATACTATTCTATCAGTTTTCCATTATTAAGTTGTATTTTTTTTCCAATTCACAATTGTTAAAATATATATATTAATATTCATATATATTATATTATATATATATATATATATTATAATTATCTATATCTATATATAATTTTATATTATTTTATCTCTACTTTGTAATTTGTAATATACCTATGAACCTTTCGTCTGACCTTTGATATTCTATATATAGATAAATATAACTATAAATTATATTTTTATATTATTATATATGATAATTATTACATTCTAATTAGTTACAATAATATATATATATATATATATATATATATTTGTATAGAATTTTACTAAATTGCAAAGAAGCCTCTCTCGGATAAATTATTTTTTTCAAGTATATATAAATATATATATAATTATACTAATTTATTTCTTTAAATTATATTAATAACATATTTATTCTCTATATCATAATATCTATCTTCTTATTATATATATACTATCTATCATCTATTATCATTACTATTACTCTCTCATCTCTCTCTTCATATATATTATTAATATATATATATATATATATATTAACTATTATAAT
Source organism: Trachelipus rathkii (assembly GCA_015478945.1). Classification (NCBI taxonomy): domain Eukaryota; kingdom Metazoa; phylum Arthropoda; class Malacostraca; order Isopoda; family Trachelipodidae; genus Trachelipus; species Trachelipus rathkii. The sequence continues at coordinate 1,187 of JABUQX010118390.1, forward strand.
AATATTAATATATTAATATATCTATATATAATATATATTATATTATATATATATAATTAATTTAAATTAAAAATATATTTATATATCATTATAATATTTTATATATATATATATATATATATAAATATATATATTAATATATATATTATATATATTTATATACTATATATATACTATATATAATATATATATATAATATATAATTATATATAATTATTTATTCTATTATATATATATATTTATATAATTATATTTTATTTATAATTTAATTTTATTTATTTTTCTTAGCACCATATAATCGTAGTAATGCAAGGTGTTGTCGGTCTGCACATGAAAGTATTCTTGCATCCAATACTGCAAACTGTATCACGGGAGAGATGAGATAATAAAAATGATAAAGAGGGTTATATCTCATAGTACCCTTAATCAATGCAATTGAAAATCTTCATTTCATGTTTCCTCAGACCTGGTAACACAGATTATTCACGCTGTATATATCAGGCCAAAGTCACTCTATAATACGGTAGACTTCTAAATAATATTTTGGTTAATCAAATTCTATATTTAGTTATTCTTAGTAATGATTGTGTTATAATCAATAGATTGAATACCTTTGTTATTCTTAATAATTCAGAAATAATTGTTTTACAAATTTTTTTTGCTGTACGCATATCTATTTTTAGTGAAAAAGATATTATCCATTATTATAAATTATGTTAATGAAGATCACTAGAGACGGAAATTCCTCTAAGTTAAGCCTATAAGTTTTTAAATATATATTTTGACTGTTTTGATGCAATTTAATTTTTTATTTCTAATTCATCACAATTGTCACGATTGTGAATAATATTTTAAAGATATATAATCAAGTTATTAGACATATACTCTAATATACTATATATATATTACTGATATATATTTATTATTGAAAATTCTGCATATAATATCAATATCACTATATTCTATGAAGTATTGGCAAACTCTTGAATTTCGTGTATATAATACTCTATATAGTACATCAAAACATATATCTATATATTTATTATATATATATATATATATATAGTTATAACCAACTCCCAAATAACCCAGGTAGATATATAATACTAATAATATATTATATATACTTGTGATTTTAGTGATGGCATAGCTATAGTTATTAATATCTATTTATAGTTCGACAGCGTTTTTGTTACACATTTATGACTGATCTTGATTGAAAGCACATACTAAGGAAACAAGTGTTCGTAATTATTAATATTAACTTTTGACATTTCGGGAAACTGACTATTCCTATCATCACTTACATCACTTACACTTGCAATATTATAATAAACTAAATAATAGTAGGGTGCTTGGTGGTATGTGACCAACAAGAAACTATTAAACGGTGATATTTCACAAAACATTCATTGTTGCAAACATATAATAAAATTTAGAATAATTGCAGTTGGAACTTACTATACATAACATAATATATATATGCATATACATAATGTGTCGAAACCAATTGCCTTTAGTACGACCTTATATCGAAAATCTATAAGACTTTCAAAGAACTTTATTTAGATTATATATTATATATATATAGTGATAGTAATGTATGAATATAGTATATATATATATATATATAATATTATATCAGTATAAATCATTATTATAAGGGTCATTCTTATTATATATTTATAATTATATTTATTATTCATTTATATATACTATATATCTATATTAGTTTTTAACATAATCACTTATACTTTATTAGCTATATATCCTTTCCGATCTGTGCAATTTTTTGGAGTAGGGATCGATATATGTACTAAATTATTAATTCTTGTATATAGTACCTAATATAATACATGGTATATGGATTACGGTCATAATGTATATATATATTACTTATTATATATGTCATAGATTATGTAGTATATATGTAACTAATTTATTTATTTATTTGTATAATTATAATTATAAGTATAGTTTAATATTATAGTGATCTAACTATATATATATATATATATATGCAACTTTTTCAGCTACGTAACGATTATAAGATTTATAGTCAACAAATTTTATATGATTCTTGTACTTATCTTAAGATGCTCACCAAACGAAAGCGATGACTATTTAAGCAGGACCTATGATATAATCTATGAATATTATATATATTAATACTTATTTATATATAGAATATATATATATCTTTTTAGGACTATTATATGTATATATACTTATTTTGTATAATAATAACTAATACCTACATATATAAAGTAATTGTGGCAATCATACAGATACTAATAATCAGGTACTATATTTATGTAGAACACTATTAATATTTATATATATATAAATGAATATATATATATATATTCATATATCTATGGCAAATAAACTCCGGTAATTATCTAGTATAGAGTACTTTTATGTAAACTACAACACGTAATTATTAATATGTTAAATACTAATATATCATAATAGTAATACTTCAATGAATATCATATGTGAAACTATACCAGTTATGCATCAAATAAGGAACACTATATATATACTAATAACTATAATATATAATAGGGTGATGCATACGTATAATAAGTCATTTCTTACTAATAAAAATATAATATCTTTAGTATATTAGATAGCGTAATCGTATACGAGTATCGCATATAATGAATACCTGGTATACATTTATATAACAGCGTAGTTCGCGGTTAATTTATTACGAACTAAATAAAAATACATATTTACGTATATATAAATCACTTCGAGGCATAGAAAATCTGTGTATATAAAGAATATATTTATATACTATAGGTATACTGAAAACTGTATGAATTATATAGAGAAGTTCCCTCCTTGAAATAAATATATATTAGTGAAGCTAATAAATTATGTATTCTATCCTAGTATAGGTTGATATATTAGCCATATCGTACCACTTATTATACAAGCATATAAAGGAATTATTTATGAATGTAGATCATATCGTCTACTAATAATAAAAATAAATAAAAAACGCTAAATTATATATACAAATTGTACATAATTATTATTATACTAATTAAATTATTATAGATATATTATATATATATTATATAATATGATACCCAACCAATTGTATATTATATATAATTGTATTTTATAATATTATTATATATAAGTAATATTTTAATAATATTTATAATATTCATATAAATAATTTTTTATTTGAAAATTATTAATAATATATAATATTTATATTATATTTTTATTAATATATAAATCATTAAATATATTATATATATTAATTATTTATCTATATTATATATATCTATATATTATATAATAATTCAATTTATATATACATATATATCAAAGCTCATCAATGCAAGATATATTCTTATATCATTTAAAAGTAAACTCAATAAAAAATAAAAAAATTTATATTAATATATATGAGTTAAATAATAATTAATTAATATATTTATACTAATAAAGTTTTATAATTTTTTTTGAATACTTATAAGTAATTATTTATAATATATATTATATATTATATATCTACAATATAATAAAATATCTATAATATTATATATGATATATACTATATATATTAATATTATATATATTATATATATTTAATATAATATATATATATATAAATTTATAACTATTAAATATATTTACTTATTAAGTATATATATATATATATACTATTAATATATATAATATAATATATATTATATTATAATATATTATATATATAATATATTATATATATATATATATATTACTTACACTATATATTTATTATATTAATAACTATATATATATATATTATATTATATATATATATTAATATTTAATATATATTATCTATTTATAATATATATATATTACATTATATATAATATATATATATTATATATATATATTATCTCTATATATATATATATTATATATATATAATATATATTCTATAATATTAATTATACATTATAATATATAATTAAGCTATATATATTAATATATATAATATTAATATTTATATATAATTAATAATATATATATATAATATTATATTATTATATAATATATATATAAATATAATATATCTATATAAATCATATAACATATATATTAATCTTATATAATAATATATAAAGATTATATAGATTTGATTTATTTTATTATTATACTTATAATCTAATAATTATATAATTGTATATAGTTACTCATAAAGTATTTTATAACGTATATACATATATATTTATTACGAAGAAATAGGCTTACTAATCATATTACTATAATATAAGACTATTATAATTCGCAGTTATAATAAGTAGTAAAGTAAATAATATCGTTTTTAAGGCTATTATATATATATACTTATATATTATTTATAATTTAATATATATTATAATACTTATATATATATACTACCATATATGAAGTATAATAAAATATTTAATATATAAATATTATAATATATAAATATAATATTAAATATAACATATTTACCTAATATATATATATATAAAATATATAATGATGTTTATAATTGATGTTAATATATATATAATATATAATATAATATTTAATATATTCTAATATATATATATTATAATATTATATATAATAATTATTATAATTAAGATAATATTATCATCATATATATAACTTAATCATAATAATATCAATATATATCTATATAATATACATTTCCTATTATATATAAATATATATTTACTATATATACTATATAAATCCTATCATATAATATATATTAACTAAATTTTTTAGCGAGTTATAATTTAATATATATCATTATTTACTATTAATTTAATATATAATACATAGGATATCTAATTGGTCCCCAAAGTTATGAGTCCTTTAATTAAAAGATTTTTAATCGTTCAATTTATCAATAGTTTTATGATTATAATAGTATATATAATAGTTTATAATAGTTAAGATTAAATAGTAATATGATAAATATTATAGCTTCATCCGGTTGTTCTTTTTGTTTTCCCTCACATATTTATTTAACTATTTATAACTTATAATAATATATAGTACTATGTTAGTATTAGATTCTAGCCGTTAATAAGTATATAATATAATAATCAGACGGAAATTAAATTCTAATTAAGGTATAAGATATATTTAGTTATAATCATATAATACGTATTAGTAAATTTCTATCTAATATAATCTAATAAGTATTATTATTCTTATAATATCTTTATAAGATATATGTTATACTAATATAATATTCTATATATATTATTTTTTATTAGTATTTATTAATGATTTTTTAGTATGGTATACAAATAATATACATAGTAATATCCACATCCCCAGACATCTCCCATCCTGCATATTCCTCACTATCATCGCATCCCTCCCTATTAATACTAACCACAATTTTGAAGCTCTTAGTTATAATGCATTAATACTATAATACTAGATATATAGTTCAGCTAATATGTAATATTATAATATTTTTTAATATATTAATATTAACTATTATAATTAATTATATATATATAATTGTTTAATATTTATTATATAACTATTAATATAATATCTAATATAATCTATATTTATTTATTATTTTCGTATGATATTATCTATAGAATTAGAGTAGTCTTTATCTAATAATAAAATTGTCTTAAAGTAATTTCTTAACAAATTACTGTATCTATTAATATACTATATTATATATATATTACTCGTATATTATTATACATTATATACATTATATAAGTTATATTATATAATCAATGAAATTTAGACTTACGTATATTTAACGCTATCCTAATTTCCATGATATTATATATAATATTAATAATATATATTATATATATAATAATATAATATATATATTAATATTATATATTATATATACTATATGATATATAGTTATATCTATATAAATATATATATTATTAATATACATTATATATATATAATATATATTAATTGATATAATATATAATACTATATATAATAAATATTAAATGATCTATTATATATATACTATACATAGAATATATATAATATATATATATATATTATATTATATCTATATATGTGTGTGCTGTGTATTTGTGTGTGGGTTAGGTGTGTGGTGTGGTCGTATTTGTGTGGTGTGTGTGTGTTGTGTGTGTGTATGTGTGTGTGTCTGTGTTTGTGTGTGTATAGGTGAATGTGGTGAAGAGTTAAAGCATAAGAAGGTTTGGACGAAATTGCAAGTTCAATTAGTTCATATCAATTTGGCACCGTAGTGATTTACCTAAAGTGCGTTGAACTGCTATTTATCGTGATAGATTAAGCAAAGGTAATAATCGATAGTCACCTTAATAAAAATAATAATATATATCTAACCATTTTTCTAATTAATAAATAATAAATATAAATAAATCTATTAGAAGCAATATTAATATAATAATAATCATCATCAAATAACTAATCAATTATTAAAATATATCCTCCTTTGGTGTTTCATCTTGTATGTTATCTAATTTATATCTCTCATTTGATATTTTTTTTTTTTTTTTTGTAGCTTATTCTTATAACTTCCTCTCTAAAGTTTGTATTCGTTTGCTTTGGTTGTCGAGTTTTTATCATATATAAATGTGTATGTCATCTAAATTTTCTTTTACTACATTTTCTGTATTTATATTTTCTATCTTCTTTTGTTTAATGTAGCATTTTGTTTGTCCTAAAATCTCAACTTGTTGAAAAGTGAGTTTCCTCAGTACTGTTTAATATCCTCTCTTTTTCTTGTATATCCTCAATATCTGTTCTGTTAGCATTACTACTTGAGTTATCTTAAGAAATTGTAAAAATAATTATACCTTTCTTATTATTTAAATCTTTATCTTAGATTACCTACCAGTGTCTTCAGCTTCAATAGAAAGAAAGTTTTCATAATTTTAATATATATATATATATATAAATATATATATATTAATATATATATATAATATTAATTTATATATTTTAAATTATATATTAATATATTAATTATAATATAAATAATTATATATTATGTATCAATTATGTATTAAATTAATAATATCTATTAGTATTATATATATATACTATCATATAGTAATAATAAAGTACAATCATATGGTCTAATGTATCTTAATTAAATAATAAAACTATTAATTATAGCTATTTATAAAAAATAAATAATGATATAAATATAATAATAATAATACATTATTTTATTGAATATATTTATACAGTTTATTGTTTTGATGGGTAGGCAGATTCAAATAATTATCATTTCGATAGAAGAGTGTGATTTGTTGAATCATTTGATTAAAATCTGCATAATACACAACGGTCCATATAAACTTTTTGTATTAAGTAAATATTTTTGTAGATAACTCTAATATATATATTATGTAATTTGACTTAAATATTAGTACGTCCTCTCCTTTTTCTTAATTCTTAGAGACTATGGCACAGTCAGCGTGCTCGTTCGTCTCAGGATTTTCACTTAAAGTCCAATCTTCGACTCTGGGGTAATTTTGGTTGGGCCGAAACTCAACGGGTGCCGCTGTTGTGGTTGGTTCTGAGTCTGCAATTAGTTATCGGTGACTAAGTGGGAGCGGGCAAGTGAGTATTGTGGCGCCAACCATTATTCATTGTTCTGTGTTTTTGTACTCGATAGTCTTGGATGTGCGCGCGTTCTCCGTTAGTATATAAGACAAATGTTAATTTTATTTTTTCTATCATATTTTTTTATTAATATATGTATAAACACTTTGGTAGATAATAGTCATACCGTATAATATAGTATATATATACGCTTGGATCAGTCCCCCGTTACTAGATCCCCTCAGGTAGGTTGTAAATAATATACCTACTAGATCTACCGTTTACTATCTATTTTCTATACTATATACAATACTTATTTGAGGGAAGAGTGGTGGTATAAGGGGGCTGTGTAAGGTTGCCATTTTTTTTCGACTTGCTATTTCTTCTACTACTTTTTGGGTTTCCAGCTGGCATATGGAGAGCGGCGCAACTTATAACCGTTTAGTTCCAATCAAATACAAAATTGTGGCGAGTGGAAAGGTTGGTGAATGATATTTTATGGAACACTCTAGTAGTACTCACTAGTATATAACTCCTTCGTAACTTATATATATATATATATATATATTAATATTATATCTGCGATTGTATTATATATATATAAACGATATTATATATTATATATATACTATATATATATTACTATCTATATATCTGAATATGCACATTATAAAGAAATATTCTATTATAATTATTTATATTTATTTATTGTATATATATTTGTTTATTACTTATTTTTATATTTTTAATTATCATCCATAATATAAATTATTGTCTCTTTGATTTAACATGACTAAATATTGTTATATATTATATATTATCATATATATATATATTACCTATATTATATAGTATATTATTTTTATATATATTATAGTATATTACGATGCATGTTATGCTCTTTATACTCTATATATATATATTGAATAGTGATAAATGAATTTAGTGTTTGAGGGGAATAGGGAGTTAGGCAAATTTTCTAGCAGCATGTCATTACTGACTACAGTATTCTACCTAGGTTCACTTATATTTTGAACATTATATATATTTATTATCTAACTATAATTTATATATTTTATAATATATATATAATGTAATCTATATAGATATTATATAGTTGGTGTATAGATATATATTTATTTAATGTGTCAATATTAAATATACATTAAAAATTTAATAATAATATATAATTCTATTAATATATATTAATATATATTATATATATTATATATATATATATTATATAATTATATATTATAATATATAATATATCTTTATATTATTATTACATTAATATATATCTTTTATTATTAATATTTAACTATATATACTTATTTTTATTATTAGTATAATTATATATTAATATATATATTATAATATATATATTATATTAATATATTAATAAATTAATATATAATATAAATATAATAATATAAATTATAATATATATATTAATATATTATATATATATATATATATATATTAGATTATATTAATATTAAATTATAGTATTATTATATTATTTATATTATATATATATTAATATAATTTATAATATATATATAAATATATATTAATTATTATCTATATATGTATAATAATATATTAGTGTGTATTATATGTATCTGTATTATACTGTATATATATGTATATGTTATAATGTATATATATGTTAATATATTGATATATTATATATATATATATTGAATATATATATAATATATATATATATATATATATATAATATATTTAATATATTATATTTATAGTATATATATATTATATTAAATATATTATATATTTATAATATATATATATATTATATATTATTTGTATAATAATATTATAATATTATATATATATATATATATTAATATATTATATTAATTATAATTAATATTTATTCATTATATATATATATATATTTATAACTATAATATTACATTTTATAAAAAATATATATTATACTATATATATAGTATGGCCGAATCTGCGTTATTATATATACAGTATATCAATATTATAATATATATATAATAATATTATAGTAATAGCTATTATTATTATTATTCGACTACTTTATTATATTATATATATTATATTATATTAATATCATATATATATACCAGATATATTCTATATTAAATATATTATAATGATATAGTAGTTTTAACAAAAATAATTATATAAATCAAATATATAATAATATATCTAATTATTTTATTCAATTTCATTAGTTATGTAATATTGTATTTACTCATTGATGAATTTTCCTCTAATATCTGCTAACCCTAATGTAATATTAATTAATTATATATATATATATTATTATATATATATATATTATTATATATATAATTAATATATATATATTATAATATATTACATATATATACTATTATATATTATATAATATTATTATATCTATCTAATATAATATATATTAATATATATTACTATATAATTATATATATATATAATATATATATTTTATTATATATATATATATATATATATATATATATATATATATTATTTAATATTATATTAATAATATATATATTATATTATTATATATATATAATAATATTATCTATACTATTATAATATTAATATATATATATATTATAATATTTTATAACTCAATTTTTATAAATTTAAGACTACTTCAGTTGTAATGGCGATTATCATATGGTCGTCAAAATTTAACATAACATTAATGCTGAATAAGTAATGCATTTTCTATTTATATCAAGTATGAGCATGCTTTTCTTACTTAAATTTTCTTGTTATGTTCCTGGTCTTCGCGTCCGTCCGTGCGTCTATTTGAAGATTTATTGTCTCGTACATAATTATAGAGTAGATCTGACTCATGTTCCCATGTCAAAGTGTCATAAGAAGGCGTCAATAAAAATTGTCATATTCTCTCACATCGCTAGATTTTCAAAAGTGATTCATATAAACTAACCTCTCTTACTGAAATGCAGTTTGTAAGTTCTGAACCAACCATTTGAAGATGTCGCAGACATAAAAGGATACTAGTTAAGCTTCGTAAAGTAAAAATATTTGATTGAACGAGGCAGAAGTACACTCGTCTTTCTGGGTAATCATATTGAACTAGCCAGAGGTATATTTGTCTTTCTGGATAATCTGAAAGACGACCCTTCGGGGAACAAGACGACCCTTTGGGGGAGTATCCCAAGTGGTCGACATCGAAAATTGTAGACACGCCATTAATAAAATTTTTGAAGGTGTCCAAAACGTCGATACATATTTTTCTTACAGTAAAGTGGTCGACAACATTTTCTCATAAGGTGTCTAAATCGCAGACACATTAAATCGCAATGATTAAATTGTCGACAGCCATCTATTGACAAATATAACCCCATTAGTAGTTGAGCGTTTTTATTTTAAGTTTTATTATATATATATATATATATATATATATATATATATATATATATATATATATATATATATATATATATATATATATATATAACTGCTATATATATTATATATATATATATATATATATATATATATATATATATATGGCAACATCTCTCCATCTAGGTTAGAGCTGGGTTTAGGGCAACGTCGATCCGTACAGTCCGCCGCAGGCGTTAGGTTAGGTTAAATTTTGTTAGGTTTGTTAGAAACTCTAAATCAGCGATCTTCAAACTATTTTGATCGCGAACCCCTAAGACGAAAATAACTAACT
>JABUQX010118390.1:17500-29982 GCA_015478945.1 Trachelipus rathkii
ACTATAGACAATCAGTAGAAAGACAGAGTCGTAAAGCAGAGGGCTCGGGTTTGAATCATTTTCCGAATTTTGGATAGAAATTACCTAGAGTACTTCTCCGCCTAGAATAGAACATTGTCCTTGTGGTGTGAAATGAGAAAAGAAAATTAAAAATAATATGAAGATAAAACTGGTTAAGAAATTCGGTTTAATCGTCACATCAGTAATTAAGGTTAATGAACGATAGATTGTATAGAAAATATATAACTGAAGCGTTATCATCACAGGCTGCCTAAATATATAAGCCAAAAACTCTTCAGGGTTTTCACCCACCTACACAATGAAACAAAATTTCTTCCATAAGACATTCTCATCTAAAACGATAAACTTTCTATTAATAATAATAATAATATTATTATTATTATTATTATTATTATTATTATTATTATTATTATTATTATTATTATTATTATTATTATTATTATTATTATTATTATTATAACAAAATAATAATAAAATCTCTCTCTCTCTCTCTCTCTCTCTCTCTCTCTCTCTCTCTCTCTCTCTCTCTCTCTCTCTCTCTCTCTCTCTCTCTCTCTACAACATAATTTTCCTTTCTCTCCAAAATGCCTCTCTCCACATCAACCTTATTTACAAAACCACTAAAGAGTAGAATCTACACAATCCACTCACACACCAAGCAGTCAGACTTCTAAACCTTACCAACCAACCAGCACATGTCGCAGAATTTCAAATCCACTCTACCAAAAAAAAAAAACATAGAACTCGACAAAAGTTGAATAGATCACCAACATTCGAAGACAGGAATATATATATATATATATATATATATATATATATATATATATATATATATATATATATATATATATATATATATATATATATATATATATATATATATATATATATATATATATATATATATATAGCAAGGGTGTGTGGGTGTGTTTGTGTGTGTGTGTGCGCGCGTTGGCGCGTGTTTTATATGATTGATTAAAATAATAGTTCTTAATTATTAATTTTATACTGCCAGAAAAAATAAATAAAAGTTTTAACGGCACAATTTCTCCTAATTGAAATTTTAAATTTCATTTTTGTATTTTTAACGTTTTAACATTTTTATTTTCAAGTTTTAATTTTTTTTTATTATAATTTCTTTTTTTTTTAAATAATCCATTAAAAATTTGATTCAGATAAGAAATTTTATTTTTAGTTTCAAATATAGCTCGCCTTCCATTATTATTAATTATTATTATTATTATTATTATTATTATTATTATTATTATTATTATTATTATTATTATTATTATTATTATTATTATTATTATTATTATTATTATTATTATTATTATTATTATTATTATTATTATTATTATTATTATTATTATTATTATTATTATTATTATTAAGGGGATTCCTAAATGTACTTTATATAATGTAATTTTTTAAATAAGATATTGTTAATACTACTACAACTGCTACTACAACTGCTACCACCTACTACTACTACTACTACTACTACTACTACTACTACTACTACTACTAATAATAATAATAATAATAATAATAATAATAATAATAATAATAATAATAATAATAATAATAATATTAATAATAATAATAATAATAATAATAATAATAATAATAATAATAATAATAATAATAATAATAATAATAATAATAATAATAATAATAATAATAATAATAATAATAATAATAATAATATATAATGGAATTATAGTCATCATTTAAGAAACCCCTAATAGTTTTTAAAGGCCACTTCTTCTTCTTTTTCTTTAGTCTTCTTTTTCTTTATTCTTCTTTTTCTTTATTCTTCTTTTTCTTTAGTCTTCTTTTTCTTTAGTCTTCTTCTTCTTTAGTCTTCTTCTTCTTCCTTTTCCTTTTCTTTTTCCTTTTCCTTTTCTTTTTTTTTCTTTTTCTTTTTTTCTTCTTTTTCTTCTTCTTTTTCTTCTTCTTTTTCTTCTTCTTTTTCTTCTTATTTTTCTTCTTCTTATTTTTCTTCTTCTTCTTCTTCTTCTTTTCTTCTTCTTCTTCTTCTTCTTCTTCTTCTTCTTCTTCTTCTTCTTCTTCTTCTTCTTCTTCTTCTTCTTCTTCTTCTTCTTCTTCTTCTTTTTCTTCAAGAAAGAGAGAGAGAGAGAGAGAGAGAGAGAGAGAGAGAGAGAGAGAGAGAGAGAGAGAGAGAGAGAGAGAGAGAGAGAGAGAGAGAGAGAGAGAGAGATTTATAATGTGGTAGCAGTCGCAAGTCACAGGCGTCTGTTATCAAAGCGTTTTAACATTTTGTGAAGTCTATATCAGAAGAATTCAAATGACGAACGCCTTCGAAATTATTTAAGAAATATTTCACACACAAGGAAATCATCTTTTAACATTTCCTATATCAAACTATAATCACAATATGAAGGTAGTATATAATCCACAAAATTATATAGTCCCCAGTGACTTAAATCAAAGCTCTTAAGCTCTTTCTTAAACACACAGCAAGAAGACCAAGAAAATATTTAAGAATCATGAAATTATTTTTAGGAATGTAACACATTAAATTTGTGACTGATAATTAAGAAGGGGTCTCCCCTCTGTTATGTAAATAAAAATGGCCACGAAACTGTGGTATTTACCCAGTAACCTCTCTCTCTGCACAGCTAAGATCCTGGTTATACCCAGCTCCCTATCAGAAAGCCTGTCCTATTTATTAAACATGGGAAATTTTAATTTATTTCCAAACAGAATTTTTTTTCAATTTAATTTCTTCTAAATTCTAAAAAGATCTCTTAAGGGGAGACTTCATAACTAGACCCCCTACTTTTTGAAGGCAAAATCAAAATTTTCACATTTTTTTTTTATTATCTAAATTAGTAAAAAAATTCCTCCTGAACATCATGGTGTAATTATTTTTTAAAAATTCTAAATAGTTTTTTAGATACAGAAATTTATTTAGAGAGGTGTCGAACTAAAAAATTTCAATTCCAGTCAAAATTGCAATTCCAGGTTTAGGATAAAAAAATGTTTTATTTATAATTATAGAAAATCTAATTTTTTTTTCATATTCTCAACCTCTAGCTCATTCTTTGGATTTTACTCAGTCAAATAAATGGAGCCGGAGCCGGAGCCGGAGCCGGAGCCTGGGTATATTTTTTTTCATGAAATAATTTTTTTTAGATGAAAAATTTATTGGCAGACGATGTGCTGAACAATTTTCAAATAGTACAGAATCTTCGTCGGATCGGATCGGATCCGAAGTCGAAACCGGAGTCGAGGTTGGAGCCGGAGCCAGAGCGGGCCGGGTATGATTTTCGAAGGAGAATATTTTTTTAGGAGATCTGCTGAACAGTTTTCAAATATTGCAGAAACCTTATTCGTATCCAGAGCTGAAGCCGAAGTTGGAGCTGGAGCCGGAGCCGGAGCCGGAGCCGGAGCTGGAGCCGGAGCTGGAGCCTGGGTATATTTTTTTTCATGAAATAATTTTTTAGATGAAAAATTTATTGGCAGAAAGATGTGCTGAACAATTTTCAAATAGTACCAGAATCCTTAGTGGATCCTATCGGATCCGAGATCGAAGTCAAGGCCGGAGTCGAGGTCGGGCCAGCCGGAGTATGATTTTTCGAAGAATAATTTTTTAGGAGATCTGCTGAACAGTTTTCAAATAGTGCAGAAACCTTATTCGGATCCGGAGCTGAAGCCGAAGTTGGAGCTGGAGCCGGAGCGGAGCCGGATCCTGGGTATGATTTTTTTCTAAAAATATATTTTTAGAGTGAAAAATTTAATGCCAGAAGACGTACTGAACAATTTTCAAATAGTACAGAAACCTTAGTCAGATCCGGAGCCGAAGGTGAAGTCGGAGCCGGAGCCAGAGCCAGAGCCGGAGCCGGAGCCTGGGTATGAATTTTTTTCAAAAAAAAATTTTTAGGTGAAAAATTTAATGCCAGAAGACGTACTGAACAATTTTCAAATAGTGCAGAATCCTTAGTCGGATCCGGATCCGGAGTCGGAGCCGGAGTCGAAGTGGGAGCCGAAGTCAGAGCCGGTGCCGTAGTTTGATTTTACATTTTTTTTAGGTGAAAATTTATTGCCAGAAGAAGTGCTGAACAATTTTCAAATAGTGCAGAAACCTTAGTTGGATCCGGATCCGGAGCGGGAGCCGGATTCTGGGAATAAATTTTTTTAAGAAAATTTTTTTTTTAGATGAAAAATTTGTTGCCAGAAGACGTGCTGAACAGGTTTCAAATAGTGCAGAATCCTTAGTCGGATCCGTTTCCGGAGTCGGAGCCGGAGTCGAAGTCGGAGCCAGAGTCAGAGCCGGTGCAATAGTATAAATTTTTTTCAGAAGAATATTTTTTAGATGAAAAATTTATTGCCAGAAGTCGTGCTAAACAATTTTCAAATAGTGCAGAAACCTTAGTCAGATCCGGAGCCGAAGGTGAAGTCGGAGCCGGAGCCGGAGCCGGAGCCGGAACCTGGGTATGAATTTTTTCAAATTTTTTTAGGTGAAAAATTTAATGCCAGAAGACGCACTGAACAATTTTCAAATAGTGCAGAAACCTTAGTCAGGTCCGGATCCGGATTCGGATCAGGATCCGGATTCGGAGACGGATCCTGGGTATAAATTTTTTCAAGAAATAATTTTCTTAGATGAAAAATTTATTGCCAGAAGACTTGCTGAACAATTTTCAAATAGTGCAGAATCCTTAATCGGATCCGGATTTGGAGTCGAGCCGGATTCAAAGTCGGAGATGGAGTCGGAGCCAGAGTATGATTTTCGAAAATATATTTTTAGGTAAAAGAAATTTTATAGAAGACGTGCTGAACAATTTTCAAATAGTTCAGAAACCTTAGTCGGATCCGGATCCGGAGCCGAAGCCGGATCCTGGTATGAATTTTTAAAAAATATTTTAGGTGAAAACTTTGGCCCCTTGAAAACGTACTGAACGAATTTTCAAATAGTTCAGAAACATAGTCGAATCCGGAGCCAAAATGAAGTCGGAGCTGGGTAGGGAGCCGGAGCTGGAGTCAGGCCGGAGCCTGGGTATAATTTTTCAAGAAATATTTTTTAGGTGAAAAATTTAATGCCAAAAGTACTGAACAAATTTCAAATAGTGCGAAACCTTGGTCAGCCAGTGGATGGATCTAGATCTAATTGGGCATATCCTGTTATGAAATTTTCAAGAGAGATAATTTTCTTAAATGAATAATTTATTCAAGAAGACTTGCTGAACAATTTTCAAATAGTGCAAGAATCCTTAATCGGATCGGATTCGGATTCAGACCAGTATGATTTTCGAGAAAATATTTTTTGTGAGAAAATTATTGATAGAAAGAAGTGCTGAACAATTTTCAAATAGTGCAGAAACCTTAGTCAGATCGAAAGCCGAAGTCGAACTCAAGGCCGAATAAGGCAGGCCGGAGCCGGAGCGGAACCGGATCTCGGTAGTAATTTCATTCAAAAATATCTTTTTGAGCGAAAATGTGGTATGAAGACGTGTTAAACAATTTTCAATTAGTACAGGATCCGGAGTCGGATCCGGAGCCGGATCCAGATAAGCTCAAGCCGGGTCCTGGGTATAATTTTTAAAAAATATTTTTAGGTGAAAAATTTAATGCCAGAAGACGTACTGAACAATTTTCAAATAGTGCAGAAACCTTAGTCAGGTCCGGATCCGGATCCGGATCCGGATCCGGATTCGGAGACGGATCCTGGGTATAAATTTTTTCAAGAAATATTTTTAGTTGAAAAATGTATTGCCAGAAGACTTGCTGACTAATTTTCAAATAGTTCAAAAACCTTAGTCGGATCCGGATCCGGAGTCGGAACCGGAGCCGGAGTTAGAACCGGATCCTGTTTATAAATTTTTCCAAGAAATATTTTTTTAGATGAAAAATTTATTGCCGGAAGACGTGCTGAACAATGTTCAAATAGTGCAGAAACCTTAGTTGGATCCGGATCCGGAGTCGGAAACGGAGCCGGATTCTGGGTATAATTTTGTTCCTATAAATATTTTTTTGGTGAAAAGTTTATTGCCAGAAGACGTGCTAAACAATTTTCAAATAGTGCAGAAACCTTAGTCGGATCCAGCGCCGGATCTGGAGCCGCAGCCGGAGTATGAAACGGAACCGGATTCTGGGCATAAATTTTTCAAAAAATATTTTTGTACGTGAAAAATTTATTGCCAGAAAGTACTGCACAATTCTCAAACAGTGCAGAAACTGTAGTCGGAGTTGGAGCCGGAGCCGGAGAAAAATAATAATTATTTTTCTTTTGGGTTGTAAAAGAAATATATCAAAGGCTTGAATTGATTCAATTGAAAAAGAATATATATATATATATATATATATATATATATATATATATAGAAAGAATAATAAATATATATATATATATATATATATATATATATATATATATATATATATATATATATATATATATATATATATATATATATATATTATAATAATAAATTTAATATAATAATATATATAAAAAAATATATATATATATATATATATATATATATATATATATATATATATATATATATATATATATATATATAATAATAATAATAATAATATATATATATATATATATATATATATAATATATATGTTATATATAATATATAATAATATATATATATATATATATATATGTATATAATATATACAAAAGCAAGTGTAAACAAACGAGAGTAATAATAATATTCCTATCTAACAAAATAACAATATCAAGAACAGATAATTTACACATATTACATCTACATATAAATTTACTATCGTTAGTATGTATAATATATATATACTATATACATATATATATATATAAACTGCTATATATATATATATATATATATATATATATATATATATATATATATATATATATATATATATATATATATATATATATATATATATATATATGGAATTAAAAAAAAATAATAAGAGGTGGGGTGAGGTAGCAAGGGATGGTGTTAGAGTAATGGAGAATGAAAGAGAGTGGAGGATGCCCTACCTATTATATGCGGATGATTTAGTTTAGTGTGGCGAATCTGAAATACCTTTGAGGGGATTAGTAGAGAGAGATTTGGCAGGTGTGTAAAAGGAGGGGTTTGAAAGTAAACGTAGAATAGAGTAAGGTTATCGTTTTGAGTGAGGATAGTTCTCTGTGTAAAGTTATGTTAGATGGTGAGCAGCTGGAACAAATGTCTGAGTTCAAATATTTAGGATATATGGTGGATGAAAAGGGAACGGATGATGCAGAATGTAGTATGAAAGTTGTGAATGGAAGGAAGATGGCCGGTGCAATTAAATCCTTAGTGGATGCAAAGGGAATAAGTCTTGAGTGTGCTAGGGTCTTACATGACGGTATGCTATTACCTGTGCTAATGTATAGTAGTGAGACTATGGTCTGGAATAAGAGGTACAGATATAAAGTACAGATATAGAACTTCTGCTGGGGCTACACGGCATTTTGATGGGTTGCTCCTGGGTTACAGGAGCAACCAACCAAAGTCAAGCCACGCCGACATGGGCACAACATGCTTGTTGCGACAAATTTGCAATAATAAGACGAAGAAAAATTTCACTCGCGCCAGGACTCGAACCATCGACAACAGCGTCGCCGTTAGACAATGTACAGGAGGATCTACCACTAGTCCGATCTGCCACTCCAGAAAAAGAAGGTATCTCGGAACAGTTTTCAAGTCTCCTGCTTCGATATCACTGCTTTGAAACGGTACTTATTTAAATCCATAGAAGGGTGGTTGTAATCCCTTCTGGGGCCACACGGCATTCTACTGGGGTGCTCCTGGGTTACAGAAGCAACCGACCAAAGTCAAGGAACGCCGACATGCGCAAAACATGCTTGTTGCGACAAATTTGCAATAATAAGACGAAAACATTTCATTCGCGCCAGGACTCGAACCACCGACAACAGCGTCGCCGTTAGACAATGTACAGGAGGCTCTACCACTAGTCCAATCCGCCTTCCCCAAAAATAAGGCATCTTGGAAGTTTTCAAATATCCTGCTTCGATATCACTGCTTTGAAACTCGATACTTATTTAAATTCAAAGAAGGGTGATTGGAACCCCTACTGGGGCTACACGGCATTCTACTGGGGTGCTCCTGGGTTACAGGAGCAACCGACCATAGTCAAAGAACGCCGACATGCGCACAACATGCTTGTTGCCACAAATTTGCAATAATAAGACGAAAAAAATTCACTCACGCCAGGACTCGAACCATCGACAACAGCGTCGCCGTTAGACAATGTACAGTAGGCTCTACCACTAGCCCAATCCGCCTGCCCAAAAAATAAGTCATCTTGGAAGTTTTCAAATCTCCTGCTTTGATATCTGCTTTGTGACTCAATACTTATTTAAATCACTATGAAGATGGTTGGAACCCAACTCTACAGGGCTACACGGCATTCTTCAGGGGTGCTCATGGGTTACAGGAGCAACCTACCAAAGTCAAGGAACGCCGAGAAACGCAGAAAATGTTTGTTGCCGCAAATTAGCAATAATAAGACGAAAAAAATTTCACTCGTGCCAGGACTCGAACCATCGACAACAGCATCGCCGTTAGACAATGTTCAGGAGGCTCTACCACTAGTCTGATCCGCCTCCCCCAAAAAAGAAGGCATCTCGGAAATTTTCAAATCTACTGATTCGATATCACTGCTTTGAAACTCGCTACTTATTTAAATCTACGGAAGGGTGGTTGGAACCCCTTCTGGGGCTACACGGCATTCTTCAGGGGTGCTCATGGGTTACAGGAGCAACAGACCAAAGTCAAGGATCGACGACATGCGCACAACATGCTTGTTACGACAAATTTGCAATAATAAGACGAAAAAAATTTCACTCGTGCCAGGACTCGAACCATCGACAACAGCGTCGCCGTTAGACAATGTTCAGGAGGCTCTGCCACTAGCCGATCCGCCTCCCCTAAAAGGAAGGCATCTCGGAAGTTTTCAAATCTCCTGCTTCGATATCACTGTTTTGAAACTCGATACTTATTTAAATCCACAGAAGGGTGGTTGGAACCCCTTCTGGGGCTACTCGGCATTCTTCAGGGGTGCTCATGGGTTACAGAAGCAACAGACCAAGTCAAGGATCGACGACATGCGCACAACATGCTTGTTACGACAAATTTGCAATAATAAGACGAAAAAAATTTCACTCGCGCCAGGACTCGAACCATCGACAACAGCGTCGCCGTTAGACAATGTACAGTAGGCTCTACCACTAGTCCGATCCGCCTCCCCAAAAAAGAAGGCATCACGAAACAGTTTTCAAGTCACCTACTTCGACATCACTGCTTTGAAACTCTGAACTTATTTAAATCAATAGAAGGTTGCTTGGAACCCATATATATATATATATATATATATATATATATATATATATATATATATATATATATATATATATATATATATATATATATATATATATATATATATATATATATATATATATATATATAAAATATATATATATATATATATATATATATATATATATATATATATATATATATATATATATATATATATTTATACTCTATATATATATATATATATATATATATATATATATATATATATATATATATATATATATATATATATATATATATATATATATATATATATATATATAGATACTACTCTTATATATATATATATATATATATATATATATATATATATATATATATATATATACTGCTATATATATATAATATATTATATATATATATATATATATATATATATATATATATATATATATATATATATATATATATATATATATATATATATATATATATATATATATATATATATATATATATATATATATATATATATATATATATATATATATATATGAATAAAGTTTTTTTTGCCGTCTAAAAAACGAAAAATTTTCCAAATGTTTATTTGTGTTTTTCTAGCATTTCATTTTTTCCTTACATGAGATATAAAAAAAATTCATTAAAAAAAAACGAACAGATTTATTTTCTTCAAATTTGGTACCAAGCTCACATATAAACGTGTAAACAAACTGACGTTTATATTAAATGTTTTGGTAGAGCGTAAGGTGGTGTCAACCATGGTTGACTATTCTCTGTTCAAAAATTTTGAAAGTACTTTTCAGAGATTTTAAAATTTTTTTTTTAAAAAACAAATTTTCAAATAAGGTTTCTAAATAAAATTTATTGCCACACTAAATTGGAGTATTTTAGTGCAAAAACAATTGAAATATCTTGAAAATTAAAGATTTTATGGCAGTTTTTGTGGAAATTCAAAAAAAAAAATTCCTCTCTTCACCCTAAAACTGTTCAAAAACGAACAGTTTTTTTTGTTTGTTTTTTTCATAAAATTAAAGATATCATAGTTGTTCATCAAAAAAACATTTACTTTTATCGGTTTGGAATAGTTGAGGTTTTGCTATGAAGTCTCCCCTTAAACGATAATAATCGACACAAACATATACTGTAGAGATTGCACACCGCATTCCCTCAGAAAACTCTTAATGACCTCTCCTTACAAAGACTTCTTCCCGTAGGCGTTTGAATCCTCTCTCTCTCTCTCTCTCTCTCTCTCTCTCTCTCTCTCTCTCTCTCTCTCTCTCTCTCTCTCTCTCTCTCTCTCTCTCTCTCGTGCTTGACACTACCTGTCTATACGTTTATTTAAAAGGTATAAATAAACTTTTCGTATAAGAAACCATAGATTCAGATGCCATTTAGATGATGCGGAAGAGGAGTTTTATTGGCGAATTTGTCATTAGGAATGCTGTGATGAAAAAAAGTATTAATATTTTTTCTTTCCTGTTTAATGATACGATTTTTCATCCTAACTTACAGTTAAAGTGACAGGGGAAAAGATCTGTTTTCAGGTAAGACATTGGTCAAAGTCTTGCAACAAAACAAGAACAAAAAAATATAACAAGGAATTATAAATCTGTTATGACCTAGACTATAGTCTCTAGGTTTTATATTTGGTAATAAATATATTTATATTATTACAATTTATATTTATATTTAAATTAAGATTTGGTGTTATTTTTATTTGTTAAATAATATATATGGTCTTTTTATTTCGGGATTTCTTATATAAAAATCTTTTGAATATCGTATGAGGAAGATGCCTAAAAATGCTTCAAGTCAAGAGGAAGACAGATTATTTATTCAACTCGAGGAAATATGGAAACAGGATAAAAAAAAAAAAAGTTTGAAAAATAATGATGATAAAAAAAAGTTAATAAAAAAAGAAAAAAAGAGACGAGAGGTACTTTGCTACTAAAGGAAAATTTAATTTTGGAAACTAGATACTACTACAGAGTAAGGATGGGAGAGCAATGTAATTTTCAGAACCGCGCCCTACCGCCCTTTTATATTTGTCACACGGCAATTGTAAAATTGTAAGACACCGCACCTCACTTTATCGTACAGTACAGCACCACTAGTCATTTTTTTTTTTGCACATCATATCACAGCACCACACCTGTATTGAAACGCGTACCACGCACCCCATGATACCATGGCACCGAAATTGTTGAGCACAACATCAAACTGCACAGATGATTCGACCAACACAAACTTTAGAGAATGGTTTGTTAGTCAAAAATCAATAATAATAATCACAATGTAATTGTGCAAAATGTTGTTGATCAAACTCAAATTCTAATTTTAGAATTAATTATTCCTTAAAATTTTTCTTGTTAGTTCTTATATTTATATATAAAATATAATAAATATTAAAATAAAGTGTGTAAGTCTTTTGGGTTGAAATATTTTATTGATTATTTCATATATATGTATATATATATATATATATAATAACATAACATAATATATATATATAACATATATATATATATATAATAACATATTACATATATATATAAAAAATATAAAAATTTAAATAATTTAAATAAAAAGTATGTAAAATGATTTTTAAAGTTGAAATATATTTTATATATATATATCTATATATATATATATATATATATATATATATATATATATATATATATATATATATATATATATATATATATATATATATAAATATATATATATATATATACGTTATATATATATATATATATATATATATATATATATATATATATATAATATATATATATATATATATATATATATATATATATATATATATATATATATATATATATATATATATATATTAATAAATAACAACTAATTATTCTCACTAAATAAATACAAAAGAATAAATAAAATGAAAAAAATAATGAAAGAAGTAAATTAATTGAATACAGGAGATTATTTATATATGTATATATATGTATATATATGTATATATATATATATATATATATATATATATAACTATATATATATATATATATATAATAATAATATATATATATATATATATATATATATATATATGAATACTACTATATA
>JABUQX010118391.1:0-14599 GCA_015478945.1 Trachelipus rathkii
TGATATTGCGCCTAAGGCAGAGATCACTAGCGATAGCCTTGAGAGCGAGTATTGAAAGTTGTTGTGAATGTAATTATGCTGCAAGTTTTTATTATAATTATATATATATATATATATATAGATAGTTATATATTATTATATATAATTATTAGTTATATGTATATATAGTAGTTATTACTATATAATTAATATATACTATTATATATATAGTATATAATATACTAGATTACGCTGAGGATCGACATTGATAAGAGCTTGATTCTAAGTCTAATTCACTTCATCTTTAATTTCAATTTCAGATTTCACATCCGATTTATATAAATAAATGTTTAACTAAATTCTTAATATTCAAATAATTAATAGCTACCCTGTAAACGAAAGAAAAAAATCCTGATACATTGTAATTAAAATAACTAGATTGGAAATGTAATTCAAAATCTTCAGGAAAATTATTTAGTTAAAGATTTCAGCTTGGTAAAATTACGGTACCTTCGACGGAGTATCACAGAGATTCTTTATGTTTCTGCTCTTAAAGAAAACTAGGCACTTACTGTCATGCACCTTAGTATGGTCCAATCAATTTATATTATATATAAAACAAAATCTGTGTGATAGGTATGTTGAGAGCTAGATTCTGAAGCGCTGGGTCATGAAAAATAACTAATGTATTTTTTAATGCAGAATGATATTTATCAAATAA
Organism: Trachelipus rathkii; assembly: GCA_015478945.1. Classification (NCBI taxonomy): domain Eukaryota; kingdom Metazoa; phylum Arthropoda; class Malacostraca; order Isopoda; family Trachelipodidae; genus Trachelipus; species Trachelipus rathkii. Next base: position 701 of record JABUQX010118391.1, read on the forward strand.
AAGAATAAAAAAAGAATGTAAATTTTTTCTTTAATTAATATAGCGGTCCTAACTTAATCATCGAGCATTAGTTGAGGTTACGGCCATGTCTATCCATATAGGTTATGTCTCGGTTTAGGACGCCTGTTATTCAGGTTATGATAGAGTTTTGTTAAAGTGATACACAGAGTAGCAGCAGTTTGCAGCCTTAGGTGGTCAAGGATTTCCACAAAAAAATTATCTAAAAAACCATAGTATTCTGGCTAGGCTATAACAGCTACACGAAAATAAAATAATTTTAATGTTAATCGATTATTTGCTTATCAAAAATGTTTTTTTTTCTTATATATTTCGACACCTATTATTTAGCAATAATTTTTTTTTTTAAATTTGAAAACCGTAAGCCTTATTGTATACTCTGTGTCATATTTACAAAATTTAATCATAACCTACGCTAACAGGATCCTAAACCAGAGCTTAGACCAATATGGAATGTAGATGTCCGTAACCTAAACCGCTATACCTAGATGTAGTGTCGAGGCTGGAGTGACTTGGACCACTTAGCGTATAAGTTCTCCCGAGTCTCCCTAATGCAGCTTTTTGGAAATTTTTTTTTTGTTAAAGCACGGCCCTATAGTCGGTCATAAGCACACAATAAAATAATAATGAATTCTAATAATAAAAGTTTTATTAAAGTTTGAATAACGCCTAGTCAGCCTGACCGTGGAGGGTGAACGGACCACCATGAGTGGTGACCGGACCATCTGTTTAAATTCGGCTTTTAGGTAGCCTATAAATTCAAGTTTATATTTTAATTTTACTTAATATAATTAAATTTATTTATCATATTTAAAATATCGTAATAAGCAATAAAAATGTCAATAATGATAAATAAATAAAAATAAGAATAAATAATTTGAAGGAAGAGGAAGATGACCCCTCTCCGCTTCAAAAATTTTGACACATTTTTTGAATTCGTTTTAGTTTATTAAAATTTCATTTGTTAAAATAAAAAATTAATATAATGAGTAACTTTTTATTATATTCTAAATTTAATTACACGTAATAAAAATGTCAATAAAAATACGTTAAAATAATATAAAACAATGGTGGTCGAGTCACCCCTCCATTTCTGATTCGAAACAGTTATGTAGCTGCAAATAAAACGGGGCCTAACTTTGTCCGATTCACCCGCCGTAAAAATATTTACTTTGCCAGTTTAAAGCTAACATACTCGAGTGATATCACGAAGAAAATAATTACAAATCCAGTCCACAGATTTTCAATTTGGATAACAAAGTTAAAAAAACTCATTTTTCAAAAGCGAAATTCTATTTTGAAGGACATTTTGTACACTAATTTCTAACATTTTTTAAAAAATAATTTTCGACCTTTTTAGAGTTAAAGATGATCTAAATTAAAACTTGTAGTACTACCGCGTGGATCTTATTAAAATGAGCGAAAAATTTTTTTTATTTTTTTTTTTTTATTATTTTTTTATTTATTTAGAGTGGAGCCGAATCACCCCGCCTAAAGAGCGGGGGCCCTATGGGTCACCCGCCCGCCCGAGCGCCTATCCTGGCACTATTACTATCAATATTATATATATATATATATACACTATATATAAGTATATAATATTATATACGTTATATATATAATATATATATTATAATATATATATATAGCATACTATATATATCTATATTACAACCGGGATACTTTATATTATTTATATTATATAATATACATAATATATATATATATACCTATATATATATATTTTGTGGAAAATATTGATCGCCCAAAAATCTATAAAAAAATCATTTTTGAATAAATGATCAATATGCATTAAAAATAATTTATTTTCATGATCAGCACTTCAAAATCTACCGGAATATATGCCTTTTAAATATATATATATATATATATATATTTATATTATATATAATACTAATATATAATATAATAGTATCTATATATATAGTATATATATGATATATAGATTATAAATTAATTATATATATATATATATATGCCTTTTAAAATAATATATATATTTTTAATTTTGACAACCTAAACTGCATAAGAGACAAAACTATGAGCACAAAATACTCTGAAATGGATTAGGGCATGCCTAATATAGCACACAACAGCAAATTTGTTACAAATTTTGGCACAAGTCTAAATTAGGCAGGCGTTTTTCAAATCAATAATTGAGAATAAGAAGCTGAAGAATAAGCAATAAGCTGAAGAAATTTCCTGAATATTTATATATTATAGCAGTTATTTAAAATAATTCTTCTTTCAAACTTAGGTTAGGTTAGGTTAGGTTAGGTTAGGTCGTTAGGTTAGGTTACCTTATGTTATTATATATATATATGATATATAATTATTATATAAAGTTACTTTATATATTATTATATATTCATATATTTATATATAATATATATATAATATATATATACTATATTATATAATATTATATATTAAATATATATTATATATATATTATAATTATAATATCAATTGCAGGGTGACCGGGCCCACCTTTTTTAGAGGGGTGATTCGGCCCCCCTAAAAATAAATGAAAAATAAAAAATTGGTTTTTCGCTCACTTTAATAGCCACGAGGTAGTGACGAACAAGTTTTAATTTAGGATTGTACTTTAATTCTAGAGAGTTGTTATATTTTTAAAAAATATACAGAAATGTTGAAAATAAGCACATGTTAATGTTTCTTTGTAAAAATGTGATTGTTTGAATTACAGAAATGGTTAAGTTTGATGATTATTAATTATTTTTCAGCTGGATAACTCGAGATGTTAGCTTTAAACTGGCCAAGTATAAATTTGTTCCAAACAGTACTTAGTGGCTAAGATCAACGGGGCCCTAACTTTTTTTTTGGTCCGATTCCCCCCGCAGTAAAAATTGATGATGGGGTGAATGATGGGGTGAATCGAATCACCATTGTTTTTCGTATTTTATGTATTATTGACATTTTTATTACAATAAATTAGATTTTAAATATAATTAAATAGTTATATATTAAGTAAAAATAAAATAAAAAATGAATTTTGTATTATGAGACATTACAAATCCAAAAAGTGCAGAATTTTTAAGCGAGAGGGTCTGAATGCGGACCTCAACATTTTTATTTTTTCATTTTATATCATTATTATACTTTCTATTACATTACTACTTTTTAATATGATAAACATTATTATCATTAATAAAATTTAAATATTAAAATTGAATTTATGTGTAAAGAGAGAATCTTTTCCAGTTGGTCCGATTCCCCCCTCCAAGGTGAGGCTGAATGACCTAATTTAAAACTTTAATAAAACTTTCATATATTAGAATTACATTATTTTTTGTGCTATTAATTAATATATTGCCTTGAATTTCAGAAAAAAAAAAATCTAAAAAGTGCATTAGGGTAGTCTACTATAAATAATATATAATACAAACGGAACTATAGATATTTAACCGAAAGTGGAGACGAAGTCTTTAATACCTTATAAGTGGCCAAGTCTATTCCCCACTTGATGTTAGTTAGTTATTTATATAATATCTTATCTAATATATATTTTATATATATTATTATTGATAAATTTATATATATAATATATTATATATAAATAGTATAATATTTGGTTATTTTAATTATATTTAATATATATTTTATATATATTATATATTTACTATTTATATGAGTATTATTAGTATATATATATACTAAAATAATGATATATATAAAATAGTTATATAATAATATAATTATATATAGATATATATATATATTATATATATCTTATGGTTATTATATTATTATCTATATATATTATAATAGTATATATTAATTACTTATTATATTAATTATCATATATGTATATATATATAATTATATATATATATATTACTTATAATATAATATATATATATATATATATATATATATAATATATTTATATAATATTAATTTATAAATATATATATTAAATATATTACTATATTATATATCTGGTATTATTAATATATAACCTATTATACATATAACTATACTATAGTATATATATAATATACTATCTATAATATATAATATATATATAATATATATAGTATAATATTATATTATTATAATATATATACTTCTAGTTATTCATTTATATATAACTTATATATATAATATTATATATAATATATTGTGGAAAGGATCAGTCGCCTTGTATCAAATTGAAACTAATTTTTTATTTTTGGATTACGACCTAAATTAAGTCAATGGGAACCACTGCCCCTAGAGCACTAATAAAACTATTACTAACGTCAGCTAAACTTACTTGTATATATTGTGATTAAAAGTTATTAGTTTCTGATTATTCTACTCGTATTTTAATTTAAATACCCGAAAAATACTAAAAAATATTTTGATAACATAACCAAATTTAAAAAGAAAAAAAAACACACTTTGGCCTTTGGTTTTTTAAAAAAAAAAAAATGTCTTTTTTTAAAAAAAAATGAAAAAGTTTTTTTTTAATCCCAACCCTAAGCACGTTACACACGATAAATATAAACAATAATAAACAAGACTATGATGCATTTTTAACAAATACATCCAATGTGCCAGAATTCTCTCTACTGGCATAGTAGCCAAAACACAAATATTTAAAATACATAAAATATAAATATTTCAGGTAGAATAAACAATAATTCTTCAACACTCTCCCTTATTTATTTATTTATTCTGCAAAGTTGGTTAATCCATTCCAATTTTTCCATTCAGCATCATTAATCTTGGTTGATGTAGAGGCTTTGTGAGTCCATCCTGCAAGTTGATTCTCACTGACCACTGCTAATCTTGAGTCTGCATATTCTTTTGAATTTTTTCTGCTAATGAAGAAATTTGAGTACTTTTATATGCTTGTCCTTTGCTGAAATTCTGGCATTGCTATAACTGAGTTTGATATTAGCTGCCTTCATTGTCAATCCAGAAGAGTAGGTCTTCTTTGAAGAACTTCTGCTTTAAATCTTCTCCCACATAGTTGACCATGTAACCCACACAATTTCTTTGTAATGCTTCACTTGCTGCCAGATTATTCAGTTTCCTTTTTGACTTGAAAGTTAGCAAGTCAATTAACTTTTGACTTTAACGTACTCCATGAAATTTGATCCTCCAGCCCATATAAACAAACAATTCCAGTTGTTGAATGCCCTGTTCTTAAGTCCCATCATGATCTGCATCACACTGTACCCTTCCAGATGATATTGTTCAGAATCACATTTATAAATTGATATACCTTTCCTCTGTTGCTACCCTTGCAAGTATTGAAACTCAGTGATGGACGATTAATCGTCATCGGCATCGGCCAAAAATCGGGCATATTTTTTAAAATGCGTCATCGTCATTCGGCAAAATTCGAACTGATTAATTTCTGCTATCCCTATCCGCTGATTAACGTTGAATATAATATATAAGATTTTTGACGATAATATTAAAATTTTAATACAATATAACATAATATAATAATAATGAATCGAACAATAGTAATAATAAGTACATTTAAATTTTGATACTATAAAAATTTTATATTATTATTATTAATCTATTATATAATATATTATAATATAATATATATATATCTATATATATATATATAATATATATATATATATCATAGGTATTTAATGATATTAATAAATATATATAGGTTATAAAAAAAACATAGGTTTTTTAAATATTGCTGTTTTTTTTTGTAAAAAAAAACGTTCTTTTTAAAACAAAAATGTTTTTTTTTTTTCTTTTTTTTTTTAAGAAACTTTCATCACTTCAAATTAATCCAGAAGATGGTTAAAATGTTTAAAGTATAATTACCATATTACCCCCTTCTCATAGGCCTTATAGAATTATTGACTATTAATATCGATTTATTTAATATATTCTAGGTAGCCACGTGAACTATATGTTAATATATATAATAGTTTTAATATATAGTATTATTATATATATATATATATATATATATATATGATATATATATAATATTATATGATATAAATTATATATATCATATATATAATTATATATATTTATGAAGTTTCCAATCTACTTACATTTATCATTTATCTAGGTATGTATAATATATATAATAATATTATATACTGATATTTATGATATAAAAAAAAAGCTTATAACATGTGTAATTGCTCCTATATAATGTTATATATCCGGTACTATTGGTCTACTAACGGTGTTCAGGCAAAAATATGGAGAAATCATCACTTATGTTTTTTTATTAGTTCAGTGTTCGTAAAAATAAACGAAGTAAAGCACAGTGCCAGTGTAGTAAATACTTTCGTTAACAGAAAGAAAAGTGTCTCTATATATATATAAAAAAATGGTAATTGTGTTTAGTGAGCATACTAAATGGTACTAAACTTCTTCTATAACTCTATAATAATAGAGAATGATTTATTAATTATATAGTTGTAAAAATTTTATCTTAAGATAGTTGATCACTCAATTTTTCATTAATATTAAGTGAAATATCTTGACACAAACCTTTAACTAGGTTACCTTTCTTATTAACCCTGATATCACAATTTTCACTACTTAAATGTGTAATATCCAAGCTAAAATCATTGAAAGTCTGTTGGCCAAGGCAAGATCTACTCAAAGTATTAAATGTGGAGATATCTGAATAATCTGTTAAATGAAGTATGTGTAGTGCCTGCTAAATAGTAGAAGAAGTTAAAGAAATATTGCAAAGCATAAAGTTGAGAGCACTGGTATTAGTATAAAGGAATATTGATTCAAGCTATTAAAGATAAAAAGAAAGCGTAGTTGATTGTACTAAAAGCCAAATGATTGAAGTTTCAAAGAAAATGCAATAAGTGTAATGATATTTTGGGACATTTATTTATATATTTTATTATGTGAAAGAACATAACTATTAAGGAAATATATATTAAAAAGGAGAAAAGAAGGAAAGGTAAAAGCAGAAAATGAAAAAATGGAGGTACTCCTGTATGAATGGTTGTACATACAAGGAATAGGAAGCTCTCTGGAAAAGGAAGCGCGAAGGTTAAAAACATATTATTATGAGAAAACGGTATAGTATAGAACCTGTAATCAGAAATATAGATTGCAGATATAGTAGAGATGGTGTTTTTGTTGACTTGATTAACATGGATTTTTGTGAAGGGTCCTAATAAGTAAGCCTTTAGGGGAAAATTAAATATTCTCTTCGTATAGTAATGAAAAGTCATATAATAGCATTTAGACTAGTGTTTTTGTACTATGTTGATATAGTAATTGATGAGTGCACCTATAAAGAATAGTAACTATAAGTACCTCTTAGTGATATAAATAAGTATAAGGATCGAGGTCATTGCCAAAGCTCTATGAGAGGTAAAATGGTCAAGTAGTGAGGACGATAGTTGAAGAATGGTTATATCTGCAAATATACATAAAAGTCAGGCTTATAGAATGAATAATTACTGTATAGTAGTGAAATGATCTCAAAGAACGGAATAATCAGGTACATAACTGTTATTACTGATTGATTGTATAGAATCTTAGAAGTATGTATGTAATAAGCTAGTTTATGGAGTATAGCGGATACGTTCCCAGGATGAGTGAGAGCGTATTATATAATATCATTATAAAACATATCCTATTTGTAATATATACCAGAACCTATGTAATAAATGCTATTTATTTTGTCTTAAAGGTTCTTAACTCTTCTAGGAACAATATTTTCTCAGTGATAATTATCAAAATAATTATATAAAGATATCAATTATATATATATATATAGACAGAGTAATTATACAAGTAGGTAAGAAGGAAAGATACAGAACCTAGAAATAATTATTATAGTATAATAATAAATTATATAATAATAATATTACGAGCATTTTAAGCTATTAATAATATAGAAATTGATGGAATTACACAATACCAATTTTTTAAGCTGCCTACCAATACAAACGTGAAGAAGTAATATGTGAGAAATCATTCAGATGATAAAAGGATTTTTTATTATTACTGTTAATAAGATTAATGCTATTATACTTTTTATTATTATTATTTTATTTTCCGAGTGACTGATTAGGACTGAATGTATGATTGAAGAACAAGTGCTGTACTTTAGATAATGAGTATTATCATAACTTAGTGACTAAGTATTATTATGGTATATTATTCAGATCTTATTAGATTGATAATTATTTATGATAGATAAATTGTATGTATTTTCTGTTGTTAGTAAGAAGACAATTAATAAATAGAATTAATTAACTGTTATAAAAGCTTGCGACGCTCCCTTGTTAATTCATTCGTAATTATTTTCATCTCTTAAATTTCTCAATTTAGCATAAAATCAGAGGTAATATACGAGTAATAATAGATATTATTGATAGTATGAATAAGTAAATATATATATATTAATATATTTCAATAGGGAAGCCATCTATATATAGGCAGGCATGTAGTCTATAGAGATATATTAGTGTTTACATTTAGTTCAGTATAGATTTCTACTGAATATGTCTAATTAAAAGATAATGATTATATTGAATGATTATATTAGAATGCGCGCGTGTTAAAGACAATATATAAATGGTAGTATCTAAAAGTATATTAAGTATATATGAATTGTAGTACTTAATATATATTTTGTTAATTATAATATATATATAATAATAGCTAGGCTTATATAAGTGATGCAGGGTATAAGGAAACTTATGTAGCACAAACATTATAGAATTTATCACTGTAGTTATATATATTATTAGTTAATTAAAGCTAATTACTGTTAGTTATGAAAGAAATTAGCAAATGTAAGTGGGATACTACTATTATATAATTAATATAACGTAAACTCAGTACGGTAGACATAAGGATAAAATATATATGTGTTATAGAGATATATATATATGATCAAATGGTATTATATATATATATAATAATGTAGGTATATATAACAGATATATACTGTAAGTAGAGGAAATAAAATTTATTATAAGTCATATGTACTTATTAGTAAGATTGTCTTAAAGCTATTTGACTTTATATCATGATTTCTCTATTTAGATCCATAAAAATAATTCGAATTTAAAAAGTTGTATTCCTTAATTCCTCTTCATAACTTTTCCCTTCATGTTTTAAAACCTTCGGTTTGAAGTTCAAACGTTGTAGTAATAAGTATATGTCTAGCTTATAATATGATACGTGAACGTGTTTAATATCGGCTTGTAAAGGCTTATTTATTCTTTTATTTAAGTCATTACTCATTATCTCTCAGTGTTATATTAGGAAATGTTAGATAGCTAAGATGAGCAGCTAATACTAGGTAAATACAAGTGTCTGAAGTTTTGAAGTATTTACGTGGGGAGTTTGGTAAAATAGAAGGAGGTGGTGAGCTGCCGCAATAAAAATCGTTGGTGAATGTATATATAGGGTCCATCGTCTTTAGATTACTATAGTATAGATTATAGCTTATACATGTACTATCTATGTTATAACCATTTGAATGCGTATTAAGTCATTTGATAGTATTTACGTCAGAGGGGTGTTGGAAAATAGAGATAAGTTAATAGATTCTTTAAATATTTCTAAATTATTATCATTTAATAATCGTAAATAATAGTATATAGATATAGTACATTATAGGTGTCAGAAGAAGAATGATTAAACGTTATGTAAGGCAATATAATGTAAACAATATCTATATAAAGATTTTGTTATATAGAGTCGCTGACAACGATAAAAATAGATGCTATATTAACTACCGTTATTAGTTATATACTATTTCTATTGTAATAACGGATGTAATATATAATATATAATGATAATATAATGAATAATATAAAATTTGCGTAATAGTTTATTGTACATGTTAGTAAAGGTATATTCAAATTATATTTATTGATGTATAATAGTTAGTTTAAATTAGTATTTTAAGTACCGTGTTTATTTACTGTATTAAGCTGGCGAGAGTAGTTATGTTGATAGTAATATATATCCGACCGCGGTACTGAAATAGTACATAAATATGTATAGTAATCGAAGGAATAAATCATTGAGTAACTATTAATAAATTAGTCAGTAATCAACGAGCTTTTATGAAGGACAGAAAATGTATGAGTTAGTATACTAATTATGCCAAAGAGCGAGAATATAATGTATGGCTATATATATTATATATATATAACATAAAATAAGAGAGGACGTGAAGGCGTAGTTATATAATTATAATATAATATATAATTATTTATATATTTAAAGTGCATAGTTTTAAGTTGAGTTAGGTGCTAGGATTATATATGGTTGATGGCCCCATCCTACTGGTAGCCATATTAGGATATATATAATTATATATAGATTAATATATTAGGTACCCTATATATTAATATAATACACTTACTAACTATTATATACTAAGTTTTATAGATCATAGCTTGAGGATAGTTTACCGTCTCTATATATATAAATAAGATCTACCAGTCTGATAATATACATAATTATAGGTAGATATTTTACATAGGAATAAAAATAATTGCGACTATATATTGTGAACGTATATTAATAATATATACTAATAATATATAAAAAGTAATAATCCTTACTATAGTAAAATATAAATTACCTGTACATGGAGAGTAGTAATGTTATCGTTGGTATAAGTCGGTATATATAATATAATAGAATATAAATATATTATATGCATTAGATATTTAAGGCTGACTATCTTTACGACTTTCCCTTTGTCATTTTACTTATACTGCTTTTCTTTTCCGGTACTTGTCACGCACATGCTAATGCTACGTATTAGCTTGGTATATATATATAATATAGTACTGGAATATATATATTATAATATATATGTATTAAGTGAATACTATAGAAAGGGAAAACATGCTTGTGAATGTAATTTGCATATGAAATTAGTTAATCTTAAATGAATAGAAAAAGAGTTTTCGGATTTACTGACTCCATTTCCATTTATAATTAGGATAAGTCGATCTTCCCTCCATCAAGATGCTGAGGATTTTGGCTTTATCTTTGTTACTGAGACTATTGAAGGCTTTATTAATGCCAATAATGACTTTTTTGTTATCAGCTCCATCCAAATAATCTTCTGTTGTGACTGTGACACTTGTAGTGCTATCGATTAATGTGTCCGTGTCATAAGTGTCGTAAAAGTTTTCAAATGAGTCTGCCTCTTCTGAAACATTTGACGCTAGTGACTCATTTAATGGTGTCGCGTTGGATTTAATAGTATGGGTCTCGTCAATAGTTTTGGACATGCTAGGAGGTCTGGTGGGAGTCTTTTGTGATGATCCATTCGCTGAAATAGCCAGGTTAATTGCCTCTGTACCGAAGTAATTATCTGATCGATGCGATTCTACATGTACTGGAAATGACCTTGGGATTGTATATGATGGCGAGGTTACCGTAGAAGTTTTGGTGCTAATGGGAGTGGTGATTGTGAAAGGATCTTGGGAAGCTATGATGGATGTGAAAGTCCTCCAGAAATCGCTCTTCAGAAAGTCAGATTCGAGGGGGAACTCACGGATTTCTTCAGGTTTTCTTCTGTTCAATTTATTGCTAGAATTTTTCGTTGTTTTTAAAGTGTCAGCCGATAAATATTCTACATTATCCAAGTTAAAAAGTTTTAAATGAAGCTTTGTAATTGGGTTTTCTGATGGCTGTTTGTCCCTCGTTGCTATAACATTGGATGCTTCCTTAATACTGACATGTCCTTTCTCACCAAAAATTCCGCCAGTGTCTTCTTGTGTGCTATAAATTTCCTCAAAATTATCACCGTTTTCTTCTCCTGATCTGCAAGTAAAATTTAAACTTTATTAAACTGATATTTAAACTTACCGCACAAAATTTAAACACTAAATGTTAAATTTGATTTTTATTTAAAATCAAAAAATGTGACATTTATTTTTTATAATTCAAACTAAATAATGATTAATAATTAATTACACAAATAAATAAAAAAAAGTTGCTAACTATTCTTTTTAACAAAACTACAACAAACTTTTTATGCAAGTCATGCAGCCATTTTTTATGTCAAGATTGTATTACCTGATATGTGAAGAGGCTGACTTCCCAGACAGTTTAAAATTGGTCTCTGCACTAGAAGGTTTATTCCTTCTAACGCTTCCTTCAATTGGGTAGGACTTATCCACTACATCATCCACATAATCGTCCAAATTTATAGTGCCATCATCAAAGGGCTTGGAATAAATATTATTTTTGCTGTTGATATCACCAATACTTGTTTCAGTAGTTGAAATGTTTACTGTGCTTGGCGGAAAACTTTTTGTGGTAGTTGATGATGTGGTTGTGGTTTTTGGGTAGGGATCTCTATGAAACCGGTTTTCAGGAGTACTGCTGGTCACATTATCATTATCATTATCATTATTGTTATTATTATTGGTATTATTAATATTATTGTTATTATTATTATTTATATTATTATTAATATTATCATTATTGTTATTTTTGGTATTATTCATATTAATAATATTTTTATTATTATTATCATTATCATTATTGTTATTATTATTATAATTATTATTATTATTATATTATTATTATTATTATTATTATTATTATTATTATTATTATTATTATTATTATTATTATTATTATTATTATTATTATTATTATTATTATTATTATTATTATTATTATTATTATTATTATTATTATTATTATTATTTTTATTTTTATTTCTTTTTTTAATAAATTCCTTCAACAAATTTAAGTCACTAATTTTTGTTACTTTGACTGTATCGTCTTTGAGTAAGCTTTTAATTAATTCAGATGTGGATAATGAATCGGAGGAGATTGGTGTTATGTCTGTCTTTTCTTTCTCGACTTTCTTCCTTGTAGTAGGTTTTTCAGATACTGACGGTAATGTAGTGGATATCGTGTCCTTTGTGGTAGGAGGAGGAGCAGGTATAAGAAAAGCGTATTGTTGCATTGAAGAGGCTGAACCAGGGGGCAAATTCAAGGATGCTGCTAGTGGTGTTAGGATGTCACTCGAAGGAGGTCCTTGGGATAACTGAACGATACCAGGAGGAAGTTTAAGATCTTTACCACCGGACTGAGTTACCAGTGACTTCAGGTAATCCATTGGAATACCATGAGAAGAAAGCTTTGAAGCATATCTCGAAGGTGGTCGGCGACTGGCCATTTGTCTCTGTAAATATATATATATAAATATATATATATAATATATATATTATATATAATTATATTATATATATATATATATATATACTTATATATATATATAATATATTATATATATAGTATATATATATTATATAAAGAATTATAACTCATTAATCCTGCAGATTTGAGCAATACTTGCAGAGAGGAAAGAATGAGTTTTATAATGAATTAAGGAGAAGAGGCTTTAATAAGTTATGGGTCAAGACCCACATTTATATATATAATGATGGTTCCCTTCTACTACTACTACTACTACTACTACTACTACTACTACTACTATTACTACTACTACTACTACTACTACTACTATACTATACTATTGCTATTATTATTACTACTACTCATTACTACTACTACTACTACTACTACTACTACTACTAATACTACTACTACTACTATTACTGTTACTAAAGTTATTAATTCCGTACTACTTTCTATTCTGCTACCTTAATTAATTACCTGCCGTTTACGGAGTACTGGTCCTTTATCTTGCATCTTATCAGTCACAGAAGCCAAATATGTCTTTGCTCTTTCCAAAAGTGATCTAGATTTAACCTTTCCTTGAAGAATGTCACTCAAAGAGGCAATCTCAGTTTCACCCTTTGTTGTCTGAGGTCTGTGTTGTGGCGGAAGGTGTCTTGTCTTTGGTTGTTTCTTGGGACT
>JABUQX010118392.1:0-24200 GCA_015478945.1 Trachelipus rathkii
CAAAGACTTGCAGTTGAATTTGTATTTAATCAAAAACACGGACCCCAATAACCTGGGAATTAAACAATAATAATAATTAATGCTAAGAAATAAAATAATATCACTAAATTTAACATAAAATATAATAAATAATTGTTTTACATTAAATTTTGTATAATAAAAATGAATAAAATTTTGGGCCTATTAGATGGCCTACTTGTTGGCCTATATAAAAATTATTATGAAATAAAAATAATATAAATAAATTTAACATAAAATATAATAAATAATTATTTTACATTAAATTTTGTGTAATAAAAATGATTAAAATTTTGGGCCTATTAGATGGCCTACTTGTCGGCCTACATAAAAATTTACAAAGTATTATTGGCCAAACGAAAATCGGGCGTAGGTTACCCATGAAAGTGGCTTACTTAAGATAATAGGCCCTTAGTATATGCTAACCTAAGGGTGCTACCATGAGGATAAGCTAGCTAAGTAATTATAAATAAAAATATATAACGAAATACTATATAATAACGCCACTTCACAGGGTACCGACATTTATCACTATTATTTACATTAATATATAATTGCACTGTCCATTTCACTCACCATGGCATAAAGAAGTAAATCACATGCTTTAATAAGCTTCAGATAATATAAAATAATAAAATATTCATAATTCTTCTGAGCAATTGGAAAGCGTCGATGTAAGGCGAAAATGGCGGCAAGATAAGATGCTAGAGGCATGTCAGTAGTATCAAAGATGAGGACGCACGACAGTCGTATTCATAATTTATAAATTTGCCATGGTGAGAAAAAGAGTTCGTTAATAAACTCCGCTATTGCATTTGCATGCTATGTTGGTAAGATTGACCTGACCTCAATTACCACAGATACTCCCCTGCAGTGCTGAAGGCACGAAACTATTCCAAATAGCGCGCCGGCCATCGAATGTGCCTACCCCTGCTCGATATTCTAGGAAGCGGTTGGGATGGAGTCTGGACAGGATTCCCAGATTGTGAGCGGGTGATCGGGCGAGTCGGAACATCTGCGTTTGTCGTAAGAGTAGCCCGAGGTGGAGCTGGAGTTGAAGAATCCTGAGCCGGAGTGGAGGGAGGCAAGGATGACGATGACCGTGCAGGTGGAGTCTGAGCCGGTCGTATTGGTGCTGTTGGCTGAGGAGAAGGAGGAGGAGGAGGATAAGGAAGAGGATCAGGGAAAGGGAGAGGAGGAGGAGGAGAAGGAGGAGGAAGAGATGCAGGAGGAGAGATAGGAACGTTAAAAGAACGAGTTGAAGGAGGAGAAATTGAAACAAAAGGTAAAGCGTCAGGGTCGAGAACTGGAAGAGGATTCGCCTCAAAGAAAGCAGGCTTAAGACGGTCGATTGAAACGACTTCTGTGCGTGTGGGACGCTGGATCGTAAAGAATTTCTCCTTCCTAAGTATCACAGGAAAAGGTCCATCGTACTTAGGTTGGAGAGCGGTGCGGTGGGAGTCATGTCGAACGAAGACATGAGTGCAGGAAGAAAGGTCCTTAGGGATATAGGAATGCACCTTGTGTGGACGAGAAGGAGTTGGTCTCCACGACGAAGCACAGCGCCTCAAGCGGGTAAGATAAGCAAGCGGGTCGGCTGTAGAAGGAGGAGAAGACTGAGAGAAGAAGTCACCTGGAAGACGAAGAGGAGAACCATACACTAATTCAGCAGCCGAACAGTGCAGATCCTCTTTAACAGCCGAACGAATGCCAAGCATTACGAAAGGGAGAGCGTCAGTCCAATTTTCCGGATTGGGCTGAGCTAGAAGAGAAGCCTTTAGCTGACGGTGGAAACGTTCAATAATGCCGTTCGCTTTTGGATTGAAAGAAGTCGTTATTAGTCTTCTCTGAACCAAGAAGATTCATCAAATCTCTCCATAAGAAGGATTCAAAAGGTCTATGGTCCGTTGTGAAAGCGGCACACCAAAGCGCGAAATCCAATGAGCCAAGAAAGCTTTAGCTATGGATTCCGCGTTGGCGACAGAGAGAGGGATAGCCTCGGTCCATCGTGTGAACCGATCTATGCACGTAAGAATGTATTTCTTACCGCGGGAGGAAGGAAGAGGTCCAACGATGTCAATGTTGACACGTTCAAAGCGAGCACAGGAAGGAAAGTGCCTAGCGGGGACTTGGTGTGACGGTGGACCTTAGAACGCTGGCAGGGAAGGCAAGTGCGACACCAAGTTGCTACATCGGCATTCAGATCAGGCCACACAAATCGGGCAGCAACCAGTTTGCGTGAAGCCTCAATGCCAGGGTGGGAGAGCGAGTGAAGATTGAGGAAAACAGCTTACGGAACGATGCAGGTACGAAAGGACGAGGGGATCCCTGAGATACATCGCACAGAAGTCTCTTCTCTATCCCAGGGAGTTGGAGCCACTCCAGCTTGAGAGAAGAATCTTGTGGAAGCGCAGGATCCTCAGTAGTCTGGCACGTTGCCATAGCGTTGTAGTCGATGTTGGGTAAGGCTGAAATCACGTCGATTTCAATGCGGGAGAGAGCGTCAGCAGTGAAGTTGTCGACACCTGAAATATGTCTGACATCAGTAGTGAACTGTGAGACATACTCAAGGTGACGAGCTTCTCGAGGAGAGTGCCGTTCGTTTCTGGAGACCATAGCGAAGGTAAGTGGTTTGTGATCAGTGAGTATGTGGAACTCACGACCCTCCAGAAAGTAGCGGAAATGACGAACGGCGAGATACATCGCAAGTAACTCCCTCCCAAAAGCACTGTAGCGAGTCTCAGGAGGTTGCAACTTACGAGAGAAAAAGGCGAGAGGAGACCACACTCCATTCAGGTGCTGCTGGAGAACACCTCCGACAGCAAAATCGGAGGCATCTACCTGAACTCTGGTCGGAGCTGAGTCCTGGGGGTGGACTAAGAGTGTGGCAGAAGCGAGTGCTTCTTTGGAAGCTTCAAAAGCAGCCGTAGCTTCATCAGACCAGTCCACTTTTGTAGAACTGCCTCGGTGCTTAGGGCGGATGAGAGCGGTGAGGGGTCGAAGAATATCAACGCCGATTTTAAATCAATGAGAAGTTAAGCATGCCGAGGTACTGACGAAGCTGCTTCTGAGAGACAGGCCTAGGGAAAGTGCGAATGGCCTCCACGCGCTCTGCAAGAGGACAAATGCCATCCGCTGAAACAATGTGTCAAGGTAAGAGAAGGGACACCAAAAACACACTTTGCCAGGTTGAGACGCATGCCACATTCGTCCAACCTGGCAAAAACTGCACGTAGATGTTGCTCATGCTCGGCAGGAGAAGAGGAAGCTATGAGGAGGTCATCCAGATAAGCAAAGGCGAAGGGGAGACCTCTAAGAACGTCATCGATGAAGCGTTGAAAAGTCTGAGCTGCACCCCTCAAACCGAAAGGCATGCGTGTGTACTCAAAGAGGCCAAAAGGGGTGATGATGGCCGTCTTCGGTATGTCCTCTAGTGCGACTGGGATCTGGTGGTAAGCTCTTATAAGATCCAGTTTGGAAAAGATGCTCTTACCGGCCAGATTCGAGGTGAAAGACTGGATGTGCGGGACCGGGTAGTGATCTGGTATCGTACAAGCGTTCAGAGCCCTAAAATCTCCCACAGGCCTCCAATCAGAAGCACCTTTAGGGACCATATGGAGGGGGAGGACCATGAACTTTTGGAAAGGCGGACGATACCAAGTTCGAGCATGTGCTCAAACTCCGCCTTGGCTGCCTTGAGCTTGTCAGGAGGCAGACGCCGAGCACGAGCGAAAGTGGGAGAGCCAGTAGTCTCTATATGATGGCGCACAGAATGTTGAACAGGAGAAGAAGAAGAACAAGGGTTCAACAGCGCCGGAAAATCCTTCTGCAGGATGGTGAAGAAGGGGGAGGTACCAGAAGAAGGAGCAACCGCAGAGATGCCTTTAAGAGCAGAAGAAACTACGGTACCTGCAGAAGACAGAGACGTACAACCGTCAACCAATCTCCTGTTTCTTAGATCGACCATAAGGTCGAAATGTGACAGAAAATCAGCTCCCAAAATGGGTTGGGTAACGTCAGCGACCACGAATACCCAGGGGAATTGACGGCGGAGAGAGAGGTCTAAGGTGCACAAACGCTCACCATAGACAGGGATGTTACTACCATTTGCTGCGTAAAGAGCCCGGTCAGGAAGAGGAACAGCGGACTTTTGGGTAGTATCTCTAGGAAGAAGCGAAAACGACGCACCGGTGTCAATCAGGAAGAACAGGTTTGTAGACCTGTCGAAAAGGCGCAGGACATCCTGAGACGAAGAAGGCGGAGAGGAAGAACAAACGGAGGGGTGGCCAGCTGGCTAGGGGGTTTCCCGAAAAAGTGCAGGGTTGGTTGCACTTATGCGCTTTCAAGCCAAACCGGTGGTGGTAAAAACAATACCCATTTGGATATTGCTGAGGGCCTGGCGTGGGAGAGCGGTCAGAAAAGCGACGACCCGAAGAGGAGCGGTTGCGGGAACGAGAGTCCCTTTGAGACCGTAGCATGGCGGAGATGGACATCAGCTCCGCCTTGATGTCTGCCATGCCATGTTCCAAAGTAGAAAGACGAGCCTCTATACCCGAAAATCGGGATGAACAGGGGTCGTGAGAGGCGCTGGAGATGGACCAGGGGTACGAGGGATGGGGCTGGTACACCGGGTAAGAAGAAGAAGTAGCAGCGGAAGAGGGAACCGGAGAGACCACAGAGGGGGGTGAAGAGAAGGTATAGGGAGAAGGAAGCGAAGAAGACGGGAGAGGCAATGAAGCAGGAGGAAAAGTAAGTGCCTGAGCTGCAGGAGAAGAGGAAACAGACACAGGAGCAGCGATGGCAGAAACAGCGGGAGCATTAGAGTTGAAGAAGCGTATAAGACCATCGGCTCTCTCTGCAACCTCCTGAAGAGTAAGTTTTGGATCCATCGATGCGAGGAAATACTGTACATCTCTGGGTAGTTTCTGAATAAAGAGAGTGCGGACAAAACCTGACTCCTGTGTAGTAGGGGGTCCACTCAGCAAAGAGAGCATCTGCACCAGGAGATCAGAAGGCTTCTGATCTCCTAGTGAGGTGCCACGTAGAAGTTCTTCGTACTTGGCTTCCTGAGAAAGGGACAGGCGGGAGATCAAGAGGGTACGAAGATCTGAGTAAGGGGTAGAAGAAGCGGACAGTGTAGGGATGGAATCCCTAATGCGGAGGGATACATCCTCAGGCAGGAAGGACAAAACCGTACTGTACTTGGTCGCCTCATCACTGATAGTACGAAGGATGCCATCTACTAGTGAAAACCATGTTTCAGGATGGTGAGGGTAGAAAGGAGGAAGACGAAAGTGGTGAGGAGGTGGAGGATGAGTGTCGTCGTTAGTCTCCACCATGACGAGGGCTGGAGAATGAAGTAGAAGAAAAGAAATGACGAAGAGAGAAGGTAAGAATTAGGAGAGGAATGAAGGAAGGAAGAAGGCAAAACCACAGCACCAATACTAGAAAAAGTAAATAATGCAAAAGGTGACAGCGCGAAAATAAAACTAACTATTCTGTTTCCGGCAGAAATATGATAAAAAAAATACTAAAACTTTTTTGTTTCTGGCGGAAATATGATAAATAAAATACTAAACTTTTTTGTTTCTGGTAGAAATATGATAAATAAAATACTAAACTTTTTTGTTTCCGGTGTTTGTTACCTATGTATATATATATAAAACTGAAAATTTTATAAAATTAGTTATATATAAATATATTACAAATAATAAAAATAAAATGATGAAAAGAAGTAATAATAATAATAATAATAATAATAATAATAATAATAATAATAATAATAATAATAATAATAATAATAATAATTAATGCTAAGAAATAAAATAATATCACTAAATTTAACATAAAATATAATAAATAATTGTTTTACATTAAATTTTGTATAATAAAAATGAATAAAATTTTGGGCCTATTAGATGGCCTACTTGTTGGCCTATATAAAAATTATTATGAAATAAAAATAATATAAATAAATTTAACATAAAATATAATAAATAATTATTTTACATTAAATTTTGTGTAATAAAAATGATTAAAATTTTGGGCCTATTAGATGGCCTACTTGTCGGCCTACATAAAAATGTACAAAGTATTATTGGCCAAACGAAAATCGGGCGTAGGTTCCCCATGAAAGTGGCTTACTTAAGATAATAGGCCCTTAGTATATGCTAACCTAAGGGTGCTACCATGAGGATAAGCTAGCTAAGTAATTATAAATAAAAATATATAACGAAATACTATATAATAACGCCACTTCACAGGGTACCGACATTTATCACTATTATTTACATTAATATATAATTGCACTGTCCATTTCACTCACCATGGCATAAAGAAGTAAATCACATGCTTTAATAAGCTTCAGATAATATAAAATAATAAAATATTCATAATTCTTCTGAGCAATTGGAAAGCGTCGATGTAAGGCGAAAATGGCGGCAAGAATAAGATGCTAGAGGCATGTCAGTAGTATCAAAGATGAGGACGCACGACAGTCGTATTCATAATTTATAAATTTGCCATGGTGAGAAAAAGAGTTCGTTAATAAACTCCGCTATTGCATTTGCATGCTATGTTGGTAAGATTGACCTGACCTCAATTACCACAATATATATATATATATATATATATATATATATATATATATATATATATATATATATATATATATATATATATATATATATATATATATATAAAACATATAAAAACATAACTATATATTTATATATATATATATATATATATATATATATATATATATATATATATATATATATATATATATATATATATTTTATTTCTCTCCTCTCGGAGGGGTATCCTCATCCGGGTCTAAACCTCAGACCTAAGGATGAGGGATTTTGTTTACCCCAGCACCCCTGAACATGTGCCTGAGGTGCGTAGAAGATAGCTTATCATATCTTCCGCAGGTCCCATGGGTTCCCTCAGGCAGGGACAACTCGCCATCCATGCACGCGTCACCCGAATTCTCTTTCCACTCATCACTGCCCGGTCACCCCGAGCTGTTCAGATTCCTCGCCCGAGACACCGACCCGTCCGGTATACCCAGTATATATTGTTACAGATACAGGTAGGTGAGGAGTGGAACCATTCCTGCCAGGGGTCATTTTATATCAGATCAGTATAGTTCACCTTATAGAGATAAGTTTTACTAATTTTTTTTAATTTTTTTTCTATGTCACAGATAATGAAATAAATCAATGAATTAATTTTTGCATTTAAATATCAAGAACGTTAAATTATTATTATATTTAAGAAAGGAAGTATTCGACTCATTTTAATTTTTGTATATATCTAAGGACAAATTTGATGTCATGTGCTATTTTTAAATAAAGGACTGACTTAACACAAACATATTTTATAACTTTTTGACCAACTGACAGACTTACTGTCCTTCTCGTCTTATGAAGAACAACTAGAGAATTTAAAAGGTAATTATCCACCGTAAATATCAGATTGTATATTTTATAGAGATTAAGTTTATGATATTTGATTCATATATATATATATATATATATATATATATATATATATATATATATATATATATATATATATATATATATATATATATATATATATATATATATATATATATATATATATATATATATATATATATATATACTTCTTTTGTAAAATACAAGAGTGCATGTGTGTTGATGAAAAAATCTCTTGACAGATATGCATTTGTTTGTATTAATTAATTAGCTGATTGAGCGACAGATTAATCAACTAATTAAACTAATTAACAATTAATGTATAACAAATTAATTGATGTGTTGTTTGATCATATATTTTTCTTTTTATTTTATATTTTTTAGGCTGTCTTATTTTGGTATAAATTAAAGAAATTACAAGAAATTACATAGGAAAAGTGAAATTTCATCATTGACGACCCTTTTCTCAGGATAAATACTGACAGGATAGAGAGTCTTTTGAAAATTGACAGAACCATTTAAAAGAATTCTCAATCAAGACAGTCTTGAAGGTAAAAAAAAGTAAAATTAATGGATTGTCTAAAAATGTACAAAAAAAGTGTATATTAAAATTATATATATTGTATTATAAAAAAAAAATATAAGCGGATAACATGCTAATTTTTAATACTTGGAATTAGCATTTAAAAAAAAAAGAAAAAAAAAAAAAAAAAAAGAAAAGAAACAGAAGGCATAGATGGAAAAGGGGAAAACACAGAACCCTTAAAGAATTTAGATAATTTTGGACTAACCCAATATTGGCAGTAATGAAGAGGTGATAGTGAATGAATGTGGGTTTGATGGTGCAAGAAGAAATAGGTGTTTTGGGGATGAGGTAATTAGTAGGGAGGAGGTAATGGGTATGGTGAGAAAGTTGAAGAATAGTAAATCTGCAGGCAAAAAAGGAATTACTGGTGAAAAGATCAAGAATGGAGGCGAGATGGTGATTGAATGAATTTGAAAGTTATGTGACAAAGCGCTTATGGAGGGTATAGTTCCGAGAGACTGGAGGGGAAAAGTAATAGTACCCTTATATAAGGGTGAGGGGGATAAGGGGAACTGTAGGAATTATAAGATTATTACTGAGTGTTGTAAGAATATAATATATGCTAGTACTTTGGTTGAAAGAGTACGTTGAGTGACTGAAGGACTGATTGGTGAAGAACAAGGTCCATTTTTAAGTGGTTAAGGATGTGAGGATCAAATTTTTAAATTGAAACAAATGATAGAGAAAATGAGGAATAAAAATAAATTGTATTTAGGTTTTACGGATTTGCAACAGACGTATGATAGGATTAATAGGGAAGCTCTGTGGCAGGTGTTAGTGATATATGCTGTTGGTAGTAGGCTTCTGAATGAAATTAAAAGTATGAATGACGATAGTGAAGCGTGTGTACGAATAAAAGTTGTCGGAACTGATTGGTTTAACATTAATAGCAGAGTGAGGCAGGGATATGATATGTCTCCTTGGTTACTTAATTTGCATATGGAAGGGGTTAAGAAAGAATTGGAAGTAGGTGTGGCAGGGGAAGGTGTTAGAATGATGGAGAATGGAAGCGTGAAGGGTTTCCTGCTTATTGTATGCGGATGATTTGGTTTTGTGTGGTGAATCTGAAGAGAGTTTGGGGATGAGGATAGTATTTAGGCTATATATTTGATGAAAAGGGAACCGATGATGCAGAATGTAGCAAAAGGTGGCTGGTGCAATTAATTCCTTGGTGGATGTGAAGGGACTAAGTTTTGAATGCGCTAAGGTCTTAAATAAGGGTATGATGCTAGCTGTGTTAATGTATAGTAGTGAAACTATGGTCTGGAAAAAAGAGATATAGAACTAAAATACAATGTGTTCAGATGGATAATCTTAGGGGCGTATTAGGTGTGAGAAGAATTGATAAAATGAGGAATGAACGCATTGAGTAAATGAGAGAATAAATGAAAATACATTGAGATGGTTTGGTCATGTGGAAAGGATGGACGACAGTCGGTCAGTTAAGTGGAGATATAGAGGTGAGTGTGCTTTGAATCGACCATCTGGGAGACTGAAGAAATGTGGATTGGGTTAGTAAAAGGATGCCTAAAGGAGAGGAATGTGAGTTTGGCTGAGGCGAGAAGAAAGGTGCATAATAGGAGTGAATGGCTGGGTTTTGTGAGGGGGTATGGTTGTGGCCCACCTGGGGCAGGAGCCAGGAGATGAACCCTACATTGACGACATGCCATAGTGAGTGTCCATCGCAGTCCCGTGAAGCCCTAGGGTGGATTTTTCTGAATCCAACGAGTTCTCGCTTAATGATATAAAGGGAGCAGTAAGGCTGGGCTTCCTTTTCAATTTAAATCATATTCTTGTACTACTATTCAGTTTCCGGTGCATGTGGCACACCTTACCCCCAGTAATGGGGGAAGAAGGTGGGTGAATAATAATAATAATAATAATAATAATAATAATAATAATAATAATAATAATCATAATAATAATAATAATAATAATAATAATAATAATAATAATAATAATAATAATAATAATAATAATAATAATAATAATAATAATAATATATGGTATAAGAATTAATGACTTAATATACGGTACCTCTTCATGGTGAAAATTTGACATCTTCGGAATTAGTCCGAAATGAATCCACTCTTTCGCGATTTCTGCATCAGTCTTATCAAGCTCAGATTTTAGAAAATACTCTCGACTCTGACTTTGTACGTCGTGATTTGTCGTCTTTTCAATTTCTTTGATCAACTATGATTCGTTTCACTCTCTGGAACCATCTGAAACAAATCAAAGCACTTAACTTACCAACAAAATGTAATTAAACAAAAAAATAAAAATAATGTTAAAAATTTAGAAAGAAAATACTTTAGATTTAAAACATCAATCGATCTGAAAACCATTTTATCACAGTGAAGAAGTTGATTTAGAAGCGTACAAGTGAATTGCAATATTAAAAAAAAAATTTATGGAGATAGAATTGAAACAAAAATGTATTAATGAAAACCTCCAAATTTCATATAATTAAGAAAATAAGTGACCTTATTATATTAACATCTACTAAAAATGTGGACAATGACCTCCACACATTAGATCCATGTAGTTGTATGGCGTATGCTGATGCTAGAGGCTCTTCTATGAAAGGTTCATTCTGGGAAAGGGTCTTGCCTAATTGGCTTATCAAATCTTCAGAATGGTTTCTGTGATCCATCGTAACTCACTCCCCACCAAACCATCACAGAAGCCAGATGATGACCTCTTTGGACAAGTGGTACGAGTTCTGCTGTTTCCTTAGATGACGTAGCATACACCCCATCATTTTACTTGTTTAAACATTCTTCCACTGTAAAGAGAGAAATTTTTCAGTGGCAATCATGAGCCTACTCCGCTAACATGCATTTAGACTTCTCTCTCATACCTTTCTTGATATACGTCTTTCTTAAGCCCTTAACCTTAGGTCCTCTCTGACGATGCGCATCATGAAATTCTTAGATATCTGCATTCACAGGGAAACGATGTTTTGTTTACGAAAAGGATTTTGCTCAATTCTGTCTTTACAGCTTTGATAACATGCGGTGTCCGAACAGAACATAGCCTACCAGATTTATAGCGATCTTTCACATCACCAATGTCCTTGTATAACTTTATGGCATTACACACAAACTTAAAACTAATACCTAGCTCTTGCAGAGCCTTGAAAATGGTACTCTTTTCTATGCCACACTTATGTAACGCTATAACAGTTTTTGTTTATCGCCCACTCCTTAGTTACTTAATATTCAACTGACAAAAAACTGTGTTAACTTAATGCTGGAAAGGCTTATATATTGAACACCACGTTTCACCTTTGATATGCTTTATTTTACCGGGTCATAGCAACTCTATTTTTGTACTATTTTTGGGAATACTTTTATTATATATATATATGTACATAATATAATAATTATATATATATATATAATATATATTATATTATATATTATATATATATATATATATATATATAATATATATATAATAAATATAATAATATATGATATATATATATGATAAAAGGTAAAAAAAACGTTTCATGCACAGCCACTACTAAATGGAAAGTCATACATGTTTAATTATCATTGGTCATCCCTTGTTGTTGATATTTAGAGACAATAAAAGATATTATATGTAATTTATTTAGAAATTTCCTAATGCCAAACTTCTCATACCATCATTTTTGATCGCTTATAAATATTTCTTTACCCAAAAACTAGAATTCCCCTACAAAGGTTTTACTTTCTATGCCTCTTATCCTCTTCATTGAGAGAAGAAAGGATCTATTTTCTTATAATATTTTTTAGTTTCATCAGCATCAACTGTTCCCATTTACACCTGCAATATATTATTGTGCCTGCTTAAAGAATATTTGTGATGACATTTTTAAAAAAAGTAAAATTACCTTGCACTTGTCTTTACCCATAGGTTCATTTTTGTTTATTATTGCTTTTTAATTCTTGAATTTATCCAGTAACAAAAGATCAATACACCTCTTTTTTTAGGCTTGGTTACTATTCTTTTTTTAAACTCAAGAGTGTTTATTTACAAATTGCTGAGAAATGTGGCTCTTCCCCCCCCCTTTCTTATTCTTAGCGACAAACATGATCAGCTACAATTTGACATTATTGGATGGAATTAAGCTTTTATTTTCATATTCAGACTTAAAGGTAAAGTATCAAATATCTGTGTATATTTTTAAAACTATATTCAAATTTTCCACCAACCTTTTATTTTTACTAGCTTTAATATCATCGAGAGTCCTATTCACATAGCTAACTTGCTATGTAATAACTTTCTAATGCAATTTACAATTGTGACTATACAACAAAGAATTGTGTATGTACTTTGTTATTTTAGTTTATGTTCCCTACTTTTCCATTTGAAATATTGGATTTCTTCTTTATTGAACAAAGATATTGAGATAATCCTTATCCTAAATGGAGTAAATTCAATTTCTCCTATATATATATAAATTTAGTTTATAGAATTTTTTTTTCTTTGTAGATAAACATTACCACAAAGATATATAATGATGAGCTCAGATTTAATAATTGATATTTCTTAAATACAATCGGGTAATTAATTTTCTGGTAAGTAATTTTCTTTTAAACTTCTTTTCCCTATATTTTGCTTAGCGCTTGTTTTATATATCAAGTCTATTAAATTGCTTATAGTTACTGTAAGTGTTTTTTATACAGTCCTAATTATAAATTGGCTTTAGTATTTTTTTCTGTTTTTAATTGATAAACATTTATAAAAATTTTTTTTGTTTTCGAGCTGGGTGTGAGTTTTTTCTGTATTTTTCCATCTTTCAAAGTTTAGTAGAAATTGATTTACAAGTGTTAGTAGAAACATTAATCAGGTTTACAAGCATTGAATTCCGTCCATCCCATTAGTTTCCATTCGGAGACGTTTTTTTATTTTCTTAATCAACTTTTCTATCTGTACTTTTTGTATGGAAAACTAAATACAATTTTGTTGTTAGTAGTAAAGTCTGGTTTTGAAAATATTATATATATATTTAATAATATATATATAATATATTAATAAAATCATATATATATAATATATATATATATAATATATTATATATCTCCACTATATTATATATATATAATATATAAATATATATATATAATAATATATTATTAATATATATTATATATATATATTATATAATATAATATTTATATATATTATATATATATATATATATTATATATATATATATATTAGTATATATTTCAGTTAGGTAAATTAGAGAAGTACTTAGGCTTTTCCACGTTATTTAAATTTTTTACTTTTAATAACTAATAATATAAAGGTAAAGTCCTTGGAAACGATTTATTTTTGAAATAGTAATTAATCTTAAAAGAATACATAATGTGATAGACGTATTGTGTCAGTGTTTCTTTATTTATTAAAATTATTAATTTTTTAAAGTAAAAAGTAGGTTTAAAGCGATTTCTCATTGTTTAAAAAAGATGTAATTATTGTGTAATTTTATATATTTTTTCTTTTTTTAATTTAGCACATCGTCTTCATTTAAAAATATTATCGTTCCATGCAATTGGATCTCAATATTAACTTTAACAAGCAATCTATTATCCTGAAAACTTATTAACCATTTAGGATAAGAACAGCATTAGCTTTTAGAAAACAGTTATTTACTTCATTTGGTATTTTTAATTACTATCTTCACGCAGTTACATACAGTTTGATTTCCCCAGACTTTGCTGGTAAGTTTTATGCACTTAAACTTTGTGCGTTGGATGTACAAAAAGAACTACTGTGCGGACTATGTCATCTAAAATATTTTTATCTCTCGGAAAGATCATAAATTATTTATAGGTTAGATGTATTGTATGTCAAGACTTAATAATAATCAAACTGTTGTA
This sequence comes from Trachelipus rathkii, assembly GCA_015478945.1. NCBI lineage: Eukaryota > Metazoa > Arthropoda > Malacostraca > Isopoda > Trachelipodidae > Trachelipus > Trachelipus rathkii. The sequence goes on from JABUQX010118392.1 coordinate 13,950, forward strand.
TAATATTTTCAAAGTGTATAGTTACATAATCATCTCTATCAGGTCTATCATGCTGCTAGCTTGTAATTGATAAATGTTGAGGTTCTTCTAATTCTGCATATAATAATATATATATCATATATTATATAATATATATATATAATATTATATATTATAATATATATATATAATTATATATATATTATATATATATATATATATATGCTTTATTTCCTTTCTACATTCCAGATCCGTTTTTAATAACCGATTGAATCGATTTTCCTTGCTACTCGTTACATAGGTCGTAGTAACTCAAGGTTTTCTTTTGTGTACAGGTCTTCTTTTGTTGGATAAGATAATTTCTACAGTGGTACTTATTTTGCAATGCTCAAAATTTTAGAGAAATGTTATTTAGATAGAAATAAGTAATTCCCAATTGTAAAAATCAAAAAAAGTTAATTTATCTGCTACTTTTCTAAATAAGTCTTCTGCATGGAATTTAACCAAGTTCCCTTCACCAATATTCCACCTTCAGTTACGAGGCGTCCTGAGTAGGGTCCTCTTGCTATGTATTGCCACATACCGTGAGCATTTGACAGCCCTGTACACCCACCCAAAAAATTATATTATATATATATAATTTCTATATATATATATAATATATAATTAATATATTATAATATATATAATATATATATTTATATATATATAAATATAATTATAAAATTAAATTATTTTTGTGTTGAATTGTTTATATATTATGTTAATATCTTGCAAAGATCGCAAATTGTTATTAATTAAATATTGCTAAATTAAGCTTCTCTTATTTCATGTGTCATCGATATTTCTTGGAAAATCAAAAAGTCTAATTAACTATATAAATCATGCAAGATTTACAGATTGAGACTAGTCTTAGTTATTGTTATATATATATTATATATATAGTTATATATAATATATATACTATATATATATATTATATATTAAATATATATATTTATATATATATTTATATATATTATAAATAATATATAAATATATAAGTATATATTATATTTATATATATTATTATATATATATTATATATAGTGTTGGCGACTTAATGTAAAAATATTTAAAGTGTATATTCCCTTAAAATATTTTTTATGTAACACTAAATGATTAACTATTGTTGTATTATTATTATTGTTATAATATATTATTATTTATATTCTATTATTATATTATTATAGGTACGGCTGGTTATCCAAATCCCTCCGCGTAGCGTTTGGTTTTTATCTACCGGGCAGAATAAAACTTGACGCGAACCGTGGTGGCGCTGTTTGGGATAGACGCCTTAAAGTCGAATTTCCTGTCCCCCCCGTGTCCCCTGCATAGGGATATAAGCACTTAAATGTATTTTTTTTTTCTAAAATAATTTGTATTAGTCATGCAAATAGTAAGTCATTATTTTAAAACTTAGTATGATATAGTCCAAAATTAAGAGCTAGAAAATAATAAAATAATAATAAATAATAATAAAATAAATATAATTAATAAATAATAATAATTAATAATAATTATGTATTGATGGTCAATTTCAGTCGTTCCAACTATTGTATTAAAATAAAAATAGACTTATATATATATTGCTGGCTTTTACAGTATTTTAAATTTTAACAAAACTACCAAATATAATTTATTTAAATATTTTCCAAAAAAGAGAGAAGAAAAAAATGAATTTTAAATATGCCAAAGATATTGAGATTTAAAATGCGGGAAAAAATGAATAAAAAAATAATTACTTAAATGCCTATAGATTTTTTATCGAATAAAAAATAGGCTTTTTATTGTTGTAAAGGTAAATTACTTTCAAAATTGTTAATTTAATAAACAAGTGGTGATTATTAATACAATAATAATAGCATTGTTTCTTTAAAAAAAAATAAATTAAAAACAAATTGTTAAAACTTGACAGTAATCATCTACGCTCTAAAAATTTGACTATTTAAATATTAGCTTGAAATAATGTGCCATTTTTAGTATGAGTGTTAATTGAATTTCAGATTGATAATTTAATTATATATAAATATAAATATATATATATATATATATTATAGTATATTATATATATATATTATATATATATATACTTATATATATATATATATATATATATATATATATATATTATATATATATATTTATATTAATTATTTTATATAATAATTATAGATATATATATAATATTATTAATATATAATATTAATAATTGTAGAAAATAAAATTATAAAACAAATCAACAAATATATTCATAATATATATATATATATACCGTATATATATATATATATATATATGTATATATATATATAAATATAAATATATTATATATATTATATATTATATATTATATATATATAATATATATATATATATTATATATATATATTACCGAATATATCTATATATATATATATATATTATATATATATAAATATATATATATTATATAATATATATATCTATAATATATATATATATATAATAATATATTATATATTAATATATATAATATATATATATATTTATATATATATATATATATAAATATATATATATATGTCGAGTTTATTGCTGTACCAATTCAGATTCCCGGATTAGAATACGCTTTTTTGACCTTTTTTTTGTTTTCTATACACCACCTCGACAACTGAAAAAATTTTGTCTTGTATAGAAATTTTTTTTTTGTTGAATAATAAAATAATAAAAATAATAATAATAATAATAATAAATAAAATAAATCACCCTTCCACAAAGCAAAAGCTCACATCCATCTTAATAACTCTAGCGGTTCGTGCTTTTTAGATTAAACGATCCTCTATGAGCTCTCTGATTAATATGAAATACAGAAATCACCTACGTCCCCTCCACACCTTGGTGTTCCTTATGTTTACATGAGAAAAATGAATAGCAAGAAAATGTTTTCAGGTAGTTAAACATACTTAAAGAATTCCACCCTATTCTCCCCGCCAAAATCTTTACACCCTCTAAAGGCATTTTAAATTTTAACACAATTGAGATTGGTGGAGGTAGACGTCCATAATCTAAACTCTACCACTGAAAGCCCCTCGTGTAGAAGTTCCACCGATAGGTGACCCTTACGCGGCTGAAGATACGCAAGCTTTTATTCATGGTTATCTATGTTCGAGGAAATACCCATAGCTTGTCCGTTTTGCTATCTTACACCTCTAAATTTCGTAGATCTAATGCCCTAAAGGCCTCTAAAATATATTTTTCCTGACTACATTTTGTCTTTTGTATCCCTATCAGACCTTTCGTTTTTCCTGTCCATGTTATTATATACCTTTTTAACAGACTAGGATTGCTATAATAGATGAATCGTAAGATACTGTACGTCGACTCTCTACGTCATCCGTCTTTAATGGCAGGATGCTTGGGCGAGTTATTATCGAGTTGCGAAACTTCGAAATATAAAGCCGAACATTGTTGAGTGGTCTTCCTCTCATCAACGAAAGCGCTTGCACGTAGGTGAAATACTTGCACCTCCGCCATTGGCCACATCAATATTCACTCACCCCTACATGTCAATCGGGATTCTCTCCCATCTGGCAAATTTTTGCCGCTCGTCCATACACAATAATCTGTTGTCATATCTTCATTGATTGTCTCACCTGAAACCGCATAACCCTTTTCTAAGAGGTTATCTCCATATGCTATCTGCAAACGCCCACTTTATAGTAACTATTTTCTTCTTTATCTCCAAAGAACTGAATACTTCTTCAACAACATTTCATTTTGTTATGTATATTTGGAACTATTTATAATTGGTAAGATCTTTTTATTTATTCTCGAAGAGGTCATAGGGATAACCACAGCCAAAATAATCTCAACACGCTTTCAAATGATTGCTTCAAAATGGTATATCGCTGGAATTCGTTCTACATTTAAGCCTTTGAAAGGTGACGGTGCAAATAGAACTTTAAAGTAATATTCATGTTACGTTGTAAATTTATCTGAAATTTGTACACCGTATATAAATGTAGATTTTATATTTGATTTTATTATATACTCGAAGTAAAGAGCAATATCTGTATTTAAAAATCGATAAAACGAAGGCCAAACTTGATTTTATTTTCTTTTATGTGTTTATCTCAGAGAAACTTGTAATTTTTAAAAGAAGAATATAATGCATCAAAATATTTATTAAATAAAAGATTATAAAAGATTTTTAATTTTTTGTTACTCCTTACTCATGATTTAAAGTATAATATATTTGTATACATATTTACCAATCTTTTGTTGTGTATTCAGCTTTTGATCGATAATGTATAATATTTTTAGCCATATTGTAGGATCGCGCATTTAAGTTCTGCTTCCTATCGTCACTCTTACTTCCGAAATTCAATGAACACTTTTGTCTCGCTTTAGATATGTAACAAGACCAACTGGAGTAATGTCTCACCACTATGTTATATGTTATATAATGGGCAATGATCTTTCTAAATCACATGCGTAAACCTTTTGAAGAAGGATTTATCGTTTTGAAAATTTAGTCCTATCCTACTGACCAGTTAAAAATTAGTTGTTTAAAAAGTATATAACGTCTCCTAATGAACAACTGTATCAACATGAAATATTATCCTTCACATGAAAATAGCGTTTCTGTATATCTGCGTGAAAAGAACAGATCTATGCCTTATATTTTGTTTTTCCACTTTCAAATGTGAAATGGCGAACTTTAGCAACTAACACCATTTCCATTTCTTGTAGCAATTTCCTCCACGTCCTTTTGTATTTTTCGTATGGTTGGGATAATGTGAGGTTACTAGTCGTTGTAATGAGAAGATATTATGCGTAATATCATCTACTAATATAGTGGATTGACGGTGAACGAATTGCTGAAGGAGAGAATGTGAGTTTGCAGAGCGAGAATAAAGGTGCTATTAAGGCAGAGCAATGGCGGTGTTTGTATGGGTGCATTGTTGTGGCCTCACCTTGCCAAGGGATTAACCCTTACTTGACGATTTTAAAATAGTGAGGGTCCGTCCGGTCCCATGAAGCTCTAGGGTGGATTCTTCTGTCTTGATCGAGGTTTTCCAATAATTTAATGGTACAGAGTGGCGTAAGGCTGGGCTTTCTTTTCGACATTGTCATATTCTTACTGCTTTCTTTTCCGATGCTTGTACGCACCTACTCCCAATCTTGGGAAAAAAAGGAAGATGATGACGAAAGAAAGAAATAACTATTATATTATATTATATTATACTATATAGTATATATTATATATATAATAACCATAATATATATATATTATAATTATATATATATAATATATATAATATTATAATATATATATTATATATACTATATATTTTAGCGGATGCTGTTTGTTTGATTTAGTGGGCAAACCAAAGGTTGAGTCAAAGACTTGATTACAGTTGAATTTGTATTTTTAGAAGAAAAATAACACGGACCCCAATAACCAGGCATAATATGGGAAATATCACATCTTATAATAAGCCTTTAAACTTTCATAATATAGTAAAAATCCATAATTTTGTAAGCAATTAGAAAGCGTCGTTGCGTCGAAAATGGCGTCAAGACAATAATATGAGGACGTTCCCGACAGTCGTAATTCATAATTCTTTAAATTTGGCATGTGAGAAAAGAAGTTTCGTTCCAAAAAATCTACGCTTTCGCATTGCACGCTAATTTTGGTAAATTGACCTGACCCTCACTTACCACAGATATCCCTCTGCAGTGCTGAAGTGCACGAAACTATACAAATAGCCGCGCTCGGCCCATCGCAAATGTCCTCCCTGCCTTCGATTTTAGGAGCGGTTGGGATGAGTCTGGACAGGATTCCATAATTGTGACGTGTGATCGGTGCTTAGTCGAACATCTGCATGTGTCGTCAGAGTAGCCCGAGTGGAAGCTGGAGTTGAAAGACCTGAATCCGGAGTGCGAGTAACGGCAGGTTGACGATGACCGTGCGGGTGGGGTCTGAGCCGGTCGTATTTGGCTGAGGAGGGGGAGGAGGATAAGGAAGAAGATCAGGAAAAGGAGAGATGAGAAGAGTGAAAGAGATGCAGAATGAAGACTAGGATACGCTTTCAAAATAACGAGTTAAAGGTCAGGAGAAATTTGAAACAAAAGGTAAAGCGTCAGGGTCGTAGAACAGGATAGAGGATTCGCCTCAAATGCAAACAGGCTTTTAAGTGCGATCGATCGAAACGTACTCTCGTGCGTGTGGAACGCTGATCGTGAAGAATTTTCTCCTTCCTTAATATCACAGGAAAGGTCCGTTCGTCTTTACGTTGGAGATGCGTTGACGGTGGAGTCATGTTCGAACGAAGACTAATGAGTGCAGAAGAAAGGTCCTTAGGATACTTAGGAAATTGCACCTTGCTTGGACGATGAGTTGGTCTCCACGCAACGAAGCACAGCGCCGTCAAGCGGGTAAGATAAGCTAAGCGTCGCTGTGGTAAGAGGAAAACTGTGGAAAGAATCACGCAGGAAGACGAAAGAGGAGAACATTCACAAATCATCAGCCGAAATGTGCATTCCCTTCTAACAGCCGAATCGAATGCCATGCATTAAAAAGGGCAAGCGTCAGTCCAATTTTCCGGATTGGGCTAGCTAGAAGAAATGCCTTTAGCTGTACGTGAAACGTCAACATATTCCTGTTCGCTTTTGGGATTGAAGAAGTCGTCGTGAATCTCTCCGAACCAAGAAGATTCATCAAAATTCTCTCCATACAGACGATTCAAAAGGTCCTTACCTTGGTCCTTTGTTGACAGAAAGCGGCACATCCAAAGCGGCCGAAATCCAATAGCTAAGAAAATGCTTAACGTCTATTGGAGTCCGCGTTTGCAAACAGAGAAGACGGGATAGCTCGGTCCATCTTGAACCGATCTATCACGTAGTAATGTATTCTTACGGCGGATGGGAGCAAGAGGTCCAAAAACATGTCCGATGTGGACACTTTCAAATCGAGCACAGGGGTAGAAGTGCTAGCGGGGACTTGGTGACGGTCGGACCTTAAACGCGGCAAGGGAATGACATGCGGCACAATTGCTACATCGACATTCAGATCAGCCACACAAAATCGGGCAGCAACCATTTTGCGGAAGCCTCAATACCAGGGTGAGAAAGCGAGTGAAGATTGAGGAAGACAGCCTTACGGAACGATGCAGGTACGAAAGAACGAGGAGAACCCTGAGAGACATCAACACAGAAGTCTCTTCTTCTATCCCAAGGAGTTTGGAGCTCAACTCCACTTGAGAGAAAGAGTCCTTGCTGGAAGTGCGATCTCAGATCCTGGCACGTTGCCATAGCGTTGTAGTCGATGTGGGTAAGGCTAAAATCGCGTCGATTTCAATGCGGCGAGACGAGCGTCAGCAGTGAAAGTTGTTTCGAACTACCTGAAAAATTGTCTGACATCAAGTGGAACTTTGACGACATACTCAAGTGACAGCTTCTCGAGAGATGTGCCTGTTCGTTCTGTGAGACCATAGCGAAGTAAGTGGTTGTGGTCATGATATGTGGAACTCACGACCGCTCCAGAAAGTATAGCGGAAATGACGGACGGCAAGATACATCGCAAGTAACTCCTTCCCGAAAGCACTGTAGCGAGTCTCAAGAGGTGCAACTTGCTGAGAGTGAGACCTGCTACTCCGTTTCAGGTGCTTGCGGAAGAACACTCCTCCCGACAGCAAAATCGGGGGCTATTCTACCTGAATCTTGTCGCGCTGATCCTGAGGGTCGGACTAAGACGTTGGCAGATCGAGTGCTTCTTTGGAATGCTTCAAAAGCAGCCTAAGCTCTATCAGACCAGTCCACTTCTGTACGAACTGCTCGTGCTGAGGTGATGAAGCGGTAGGGGCTCGGAAGAATACACCGGCCCGATTGTAGAAAAACGTGATAGAATTCACAGCCAGGTACTGACGAGAAGCTTCTGAAGAACAGGGCCTAGAGAAGGTGCGATATGGCCTCCACGCGCTCTGCAAGAGGACAAATGCCATCCGCTGTAAACAGTGTTGTCCTAATAAGGTAAGAGAAGGACACCAAAAACCACAATGCCGGTTGAGACGCAATGCCACGTTCGTCCAACCTTATCAAAAACGCAATCGCTAGATTTGCTTCAGCTCGCAGAGCAGATGAAGCTATGAGGCGTCATTCCAATTAAGCAAAGGGAGCTGGGCTACTCTTAAGACGTCATCGATAGCGTTGTAATAATCAGTTCTGAGCTGCTCCCCTCCAATACCCAAATCGGCCATCTTGGTATATTAACAGAGGCCAAAAGGGTGATAGTGCCGTCTTCGGCTATGTCCTCTACTGCTACTGCGGTATTTGATGTAAGTCTCTTATAAAGATCATTTTGAAAAGATGCCTACTGCCAGATTCGAGGTAAAGATCTTAAATGTGTCGGACCGGTGTAGCGAATACTGGGTATTGTGCAATGCGTTCCATAGCCTAAGAATCTCCCACAGGTCCTCCAATCAGAAGTACCTTTAAGGACCATTGGAGGGGGATGACCATGACTTTGGAAGGGCGACGATGCCAAGTTCGACATGTGCCAATACTCCGCCTTGGCTCCTTGAGCTGTCAGGAGGCCGACGCCGACGCACGAGCTGAAATGGGAGAGCCAGTATTCTCTAATATTGATGCGCAACAGAGTGTTGAATCAAAGGAGAATAAAATAACAGGGTTCAACAGCGCCAGGAAAATCCTCTGCAGATGGTGAAAGGGGAGGTACCAGAAAAGGAGCAACCGCAGAGATGCTTTTAAGAGCAGAAGAAACTACGGTACTGCATAAGACAGAGACTACCCACACGTCAACCAATCTCCTGTTCTTAGATCGACCATAAGGTTCGAAATGTGACAGAAAATCCAGCTTCCAAAGGTGGTCAACAATTCCGCACCACAAACCTCGGGACATTGTAACGCGGAGAGAAGAGGTCTAAGGTGCAAGCGCTCACCATAGACCGGATGGTAACTACTTATTGCTGCGTAATAAGCCCGTCAGGAAAGAAACAGCTGGACTTCTGGTGCATCTCGAGTACAAAGAATACTAGGCTCCGGTATCGATAATGTAGAAGAGGTTTGGTGGACCTGTTCGAAAATGTCACAGACATCCTGTAACGAAGAAGGCCGAGAAGGAAGAACAATACAGAGTGGTGGCCAGCTAGTTATCCACGCCTTTTAGATGAACCGCTGCGCTAGAGGGTTCCCGAAAATGGTGCAGAGTTGTGTTGCACCTCTTTCGCTTTCAGGCAAAAACCGTAGTGGTAACAAACAATCCCATCTTGGATATGCTGAGGGCCTGTGGAGAAAGGTCGGAGAAGCTGACGACCCTGAAAAGGAGCGGGTTTGGCACGAGAGTCCTGCGAGACCGCACATGGCGGAGGTATGGACATCAGCTTCCGCCTGATTCTGCATGCCATTTCCAAAGTAAAAAGACGAGCTCTATTACCGAAAATCGGATGAACCAGGTCGAGAGGCGCTGGAAGATGGAACCAGGGGTACGAGAGATGGGCTGGGTACAGTCCGGGTAAAGAAAAGCAGCGGGAAGAAAGGAACCGAAGAAACGCAGGTGTGGGAAGAAAACAGTATAAGGAGAAGAAACGAAGAAGACAGGCTAGTAAAAGAAGTAGAAGAAGTAGAAAAATCCTGAGCTGTCAGGAGAAGGGAGACAGTCCACAGGGCAGAAATAGCAATATGCAGGGGCATTGAGGTTGAAACGGCGCAGGAAGACCATGCTGCCCTCTCTGCTTACCTCCGAAATTGAGAAAGCTTCGGCAATAGACGCAGAAATATATTGCAACGTCATGAGCAAGTTTCTGTACAAAAGTTGCGTGAAACCTGATCCTGAGGGGTGGAGACCCCAAACTTAACAAGGGCAAGCATCTGCACCAGGAGATCAGAAGGCTGTTCTGATCCTCCTAGCCGAGGCTGCCCACGTCAACTCCTCATACTTTGCTCTCTGAGTAGGACCATTCGAGAGACCAAAAGGACTCAAGACAGTTGAGGGAGTGTCAACTGATAGATAAGGTGGGAATTGGAGCCCTGACTCGGACGAGACATCTCGAAGAAAGGACAAACAATACCGTATCTTCTGTTCAACTCTCCGACGTGCGCCAAATACCGCAACGATAGAAACCGATAACTCAGGGTGTGCAATAGAATCGCGAAACGAACATGCGTGGAGTAGGGGAACGGATGAAATCGTCTCACCATGAACGAGGCAGGAGAAATGAACATAGTGAA
>JABUQX010118393.1:0-14550 GCA_015478945.1 Trachelipus rathkii
TTTCTCTTGCTCATCTCCTCCCTCTTCATGGTTGAACCAATTCACTCCTTCCCACTCACACATTTCGTCCTTCGCCTCCTAGTTCGCCCACCTCTGCAGTTATGTTCTCTCACCTCGCTTGACGGTATTTTGCGCTATTCCGTCGGAGAGAACAACAAGATACGCGTATTGTCTTGTCTTTCTTCTTCCCGAAGAATGTCCGCCTCCGTATCAGAGACTCATTCCCACCTTTCTTCTTTCTGACACCCCTACCATCTGCCTCTCGAGATCTTTTGGTCTCTCGATGGCTCCCACTCAGGAAGCAAAAGTATGAGGAGTTGCTACGTTGCACCTCGCTAGAACTCTCGAAGCCTTCTGATCCCTGTGTCAGTGCTGCCCCTTGTTAAGTGTCCTTCCACCTCCTGCCAGGAATCAGGTTTCATTCCGCACACTTTTGTACAGAATCTGCCTCATTCTCCACATATTTCTATCTCGTCTGATTGGAGCCGAAGCTTTCTCTCAGAGCTACAGAGCAGGGCAGAGTATTTGTCTCCTCGCCGTTTCAACTCGCAATCCTCCTGCATAATTTCTGCTATTCTGCCCCTGTGTACTGTCTCCACCTTCTTCCTGCAGCCTAAGCATTTCTCTTCCTCCTAACTTCTGCCTCCTCCTTGTCTTCTTCGCTTTCTTTCTCTTATATCTTTCTTCAGGGCATCCGTGACGTTTCTTCGCCTTCTTGCCGCTGCTTCTTCTTCTTACCCGGTGTACCAGCCCCATCCCCCGTACCCCTGGTCCATCTCCTCAGCGCTCTCTCACGACCTCCTTTTCATTCCCGTATTTGGTTATATAGCTCTCGTCTTTCTGTACTTTGCGAACATGGCGGCCAGACATCAAGCGACTTGATGTCCATCTCCGCATGCTGCGGTCTCCAAGGAACTCTCGTTCCCGCAACCGCTCCGGTCGTCGCTTCTCCGACCGTTCTCCCACCCAGCCCTCAGCAATATCCAAATGGGTAGTTGTTTTTTACCACTACGGTTTGGGCCTGAATGCGAAAGAGGTGCAACAACACCTCGCACTTTTTCGGGAACCCTCTAGCCAGCGGTTCATCAAGGCGGTGGATCCAGCTGGCCACCTGCCGTCCTGTTGTTTCTTTCCTCTCGCCTTTCTCGTCTCAGGATGTCCTTTGCATCTTTCGACAGGTCCTACAAACCCTCTTTCTACCTTATGAATACGGTAGCCGTATTCTTTGCTACCTCGAGATGCTACCCCGAAGTCCGTCCGCTGTTCCTCTTCCTGACCGGCTCTTTACGCAGCAATGGTAAGTCAACCTGATCCCCGTCTATGGTTGAGCGCCTTCTGCACCTCAGACCTCTCTCGCTCGCAATTTCCCGGGTATGGGTTGCTGATGATCGCAACTCTCGTCATTTTGGAGCTGATTTCCTGTCACAATTCGACTTTATGCGCTCGATCTAGAAAACCAGTAGATTTGGGTTTGCAGGTTGTTAACCGTCTCTTGTCTTCTGCATGGTACCTGTATTTTTCTTCTGCTCCTTAAAGGCATCTCTGCGGTTTGTCTCCTTTCTTCGGGTACCTAATCCCCTTCTTCACCACCTGCAAGAAGGATTTTCCCGGCGTCTGTTGAAAATCCCCTGTTCTTCTTCTCTCCTTTTCAAACACTCTGTGCGCCAATCCATTAATCGAGACTACGCTCCGTCCACTTTCGCTCAGTGGCTCGCGTCTCCTCTGACCAGCCTCAAGCAGCCTAAGGCGGAGTTTTGAGCACAATCTCCGACACTTGGCAAGTCCGCCTCTTCGCCAAAAGTTTCATGTCCTCCCCCCTCCACTGGTCCTAAAGGTTACTTCTGATTGGCACGCCGTGGAGATTTAAAGGGCTCTAACGCTTGCTACAATATCCACGCATCGCTATCCTCGGTCCCGCTACATACCGTCTTCACCTCGATCTGCAGGTAGGCACTTTTCAAAAACGATCTTATAATAGCTACACCAAATCCAGTAGCAGAAAGCACATACCGAAGACGCCATCATCAAAACTTCCCTTTTGCCTCTTTAGTTATTACCAGAAATGCCGTTGTTTGAGGGGTGCGAGCTCAGCACTTTTCAACGCTTCATCGATGACGTTCTTTGAGGTCTCCCTTTCGCCTTTTGCTTATCTGATGACCTCCTCATAGCTTCCTTCTTCTCCTGCCGAGCATTGAAGCCAACATCTAACTCTTTTGTCAGGTGTAACGATACGTGGGCATGCGTCCTCAACCCTGCAAAGTGTGTTTTTGGCGTGCCCTCTCTACCTTTCTAGTACACACTGTTCCAGCGATGCATTTGTCCTCTTTGCAGAGCGCGTGGAGGCCATCGCACCTCTCTAGGCCTTGTCTTCTCAGAAGCAGCTTCGGATACTCGCTATGCTTAAACTCTATCATCGGTTTTCTCAATCGCGCTGATATCTTCGACCACGTCACCGCCTCATCCACCTCAAGCACCGAGGCAGTTTCTACAAAAGTGGACTGGTTCCTGTAAGCTAACCGCTGCTTTTGAAGCTCCAAGAAGCATCTCGCTCTGCCACACTCTAGTCCCACCCTCAACTCAGCTCCGACCAAGTTCAGGTAGTGCCTCCCGATTTTGCTGTCGGAGTTTCTCCCAGCAGCACCTAACGAGTGCGGTCTCTCTCTCGCATAGTTGCACTCCTAGACTCGCTTCAAGTGCTTTTTGGGAGGGACGTTCACTCTCGATGTATCTGCCCGTTCCGTTCATTTCCGCTACTTCTGGAAGGTCGTGAAAGTTCCACATTCGTCCTTTGACACAAACCACTTACCTTCTCGCTATGAATGCTTAACGAACGGCACTCTCCTCGAGAATCTCGTCACCTTGAGTATGTTTCACAGTTCACTACTGATGTCAAACATATTTCAGGTGTCACACTTCACTTGCTGCTGCTCTCTCCCGCATTGCAAATACGACGCGACTTTCAGCCTTACCTCACATCGACACAACGTAGCTATGCTAACGTTGCAGACTACTGAGATCTGCATTTCACAAGACCTTCTCTCCATAGCGAGTGGCTCCAAACCCCTGGATATAGAAGAGACTCTGTTGTGATGTCTCTCAGGGTTCTCCTCGTCATTTCTCGTCCCTGCATCGTTCCGTAAGGCCGTCTTCCTCAATCTTCACTCGCTTCTCATCCCGGCATTGAAGCGTCTCGCAAAACTGGTTGCTGCCCGATGTGTGTGCCTGATCTGCAATCCGATGGTAGCACTTGGTGCGCCTGCCGTCCTTTCTCCCTCCAGCGTCTTATAGGTCCACCGTCACACCTAAAAGTCCCCGCCTAGCACTTTCCTACTCCCCTGGTGCTCGATTGAACGTTCCCATCGACACGTTGGACCTCTGCCTCCCTCCGGCGTAAGAAATCCATCTTACGTGCAAAGATCGTTCACACGAAAGGACGATGGCTATCCTCTCTCTTTGCAACGCGGAATCCATACTAACGCTTCTGGGCTTCATTGAATTTCGCGCTTGCGTGTCGCTTTCTGTCACATACGGACAAGGTAAGACCTTTTGTAATCTTCTTATTGGAGAGTATTTGATGAATCTTCTTGGTCCAGAGAAGATTCACACGACTTTCAATCCTATCTCGAACGGGATTTGCGAGATGTTCCACCGTCAGCTTAAAGGCTTCTCTTCTAGCTCAGCCCAATCCGGAAAATGGGACTGACGCTCTCCCTTTCGTAATGCTTGCATTCTTCGGCTTTAAAGAGGCTGCACTGTTCGGCTGCTGATTAAAGGTATGGTTCTCTTCTCTTCGTCTTCCTGGTGATTTCTTTTTCCAGTCTTCTCCTCCTTCTACAGCCGAACCCGCTCACCTAACTTACCCGCTTGAGGCGCTGTCTCGCTGGAACTCAACCCTCGTCCCACAAAAGTTTGCATTCCTAATCCCTAGGACCTTTCTTCGCACCATGTCTCGTTCGACATGTACTCCCACAGCACCGTCCTCCAACCTAATAATCGACGGACCTTTTTCCTGTATACTTATGAAGGAGAATTTCTTCCACGATACAGCGTCCCACACCGCCTTAAGCCTGCTTTCTTCGAGGCTAAGCCTGCTTTCTTTGAGGCGAATCCTCTTCCTGTCTCGACCCTGACGCTTTACTTTTGTTCAACTTCTCTCCTCCTTCAACTCGTCTTTTCAACGTTCTATTTCTCCTCTGCATCTCTTTCCTCCTCTCTCCATCCTCTTGTATCTTTCCTCCTCCTTCTCCCCCTCCTCCTCAGCGCACCACAACCAATACGACTCGCTCAGAACCTCCACCCGCAACGTCCCAACCGCAACCTTGCCTCCTCCTCCGCTCAGTTCTCAACTCCACCTCCACCCGGCCTACTCTACGACACATGCAGATGTTCGACCGCCGATCATCCCGCTCCCAACTCGGGATCCTGTCAGACTTCCATCCCAACGCTTCCTAGAATAACGAGCAAGGGTATAGCACATTCGACTGGCCGCGCGCCTATTCTGGGTAATAGTTCGGCCTTCAGCACTGCAGGGGATTATCTGTGTAATTGAGTCAGTCAATTTTAACAAAAATAGCGTGCAATCGCGAAGGCGTTGTTTTTGAACGAACTCTTTTTCTCACCAATGCCAAATTCTAAAATTACGAATAGGACTGACGTGCGTCCTCATCTCATTCAAGCGCAATTTTCGCACGACAACGACGCTCTAATTGCTTCCCAATATGGGATTTTACTATGATTTATGAATGCTTAAAGCTATTAAGGTCATGTGATATTCCTCTTTATGCCATGTTATGGGGTCCGTGTTATTTTTTCTCTAAAAGCTGTTAATCTTTTTGAACATTTTGACAATTATGTGGTTTTGAACCCACAACCTCCAACACAAACCAACATTCCCGTAAAATATAATTATATATATATAATATAATATATATATATATATATATATATATATTATATTTTAATATATATATATATATATATATTATAATATATATTATATATATTATATTATAATATATTATATATTTCTTTTTTCTTTATCTACCCTTTTTTCCCCAAGATTGGAGTAAGGTGGCGCTACAAGCATCGAAAAGAAAAAGCAGTAAAAGAATATGACAAATGTCGAAAGAAAAGCCAGCCTTAATCGCCCCCTCTGTACCATTAATTTAAGAACTCGTCACCAGACAAAATCCCATCCCTAGAGCTTTCATGTGGACCCTGCGAACGGACCCTTCACTATTTAAATCGTCAATGTAAGGTTTCATCCTTCGGGGGGCCACAACCATGCCCCATACAAAACCCCGCCATTCTCCTCTATCAGCACCTTTATTCCGCCTCTGCCAAACTCACATTTCTCTCTTCAGACCATTCGTCACCGGACTCAATCCACTTATATATATTATAATTACGCATATACTCTTCTCATTAACCACAGTACTCCTCAGAATAAAAATACGGATTTGCGAAAAGCAGTAGGAACAAAAGGACGGGAGGAAACACTGCTAACAAAAAATGAAATGGTTAGTTGCTAAAATTCGCCATTTCTCAGCCATTGAAACGTGGTAATCAAAATATAACATAGATCTGTCTTTCACGCCAAGAATATACTAAGAAAACGCAATATTCAATGTGGAAGGATAATTTCATTTTACAGCTGTTATTTAGAGTACGTTTTCTTTTAAACCAAACCATACAATTTTAACTGGTCCAAAGAATAAGACTAAATTATCCAACACTTAAATAAATTCCTTCATTAAAACCACACGTTACGCCATTGTGAATTAGAAAGATCAATGCCATTATACTGATATAACAAGTGGTGAGAATACCCAGTTGTCTTGTTACCATATCTAAAAGCGAGACAAAAGTGTTCATGAAATTTCGAAGTAAAGAGTGACGTAGGAAGCAGAACTTAAATGCCGATCCTACAATCTGGCTAAAAATATTAATACATTTCGAATCAAAAGCTGATACCAAACAAAAGAGGTTAATATTATACAATTATTATACTTTACATCATGAGTAAGGGATAAACAAAAAATTAAAAATCTTTTTATATAAATCTTTTATTAATAAATATTTTGATGCATTATATGCCCCTCTTTTTAAAATACAAGTTTAATTTGCAATATTTCATAAAAATGGGTATAACCGTTTATTTTACCATTCGTTATCGATTTTAAAATACAGATATGCTCTTTACATAAGGATATGATAAACATCAAATTCTATACTTGCCAAACATATACATACGAGGTGCTACCCAAAATTTCATATAATTTCAATATTACATGCAACCCAGCAGTTCTATGCACTGTCACCTTCGGAGTGGATATGTTTCCAATATTACCATTTATGAAAGCAATCATTAAAGCGTGTTGAGTTATTGCTGTGGTTTCCATATGACCTCTACAAGCTTTGAAAATTAAGTTTTGTGAATAATATTCAATTATTGTGGGTAAGAGTAAATAGAGTTACGATTGAGGTGGGATGATTCAATCAAAATATTTGATAGAATTTAAAACGGTGCTATGAAACATATAGTAGAAAATTGGCGACGTTTAATGGGTTCAAGTTGAGGACAATCAATGAAGATTTAGCAAGCAGATTGCTGTGGTATGACGACGGCAAAATTTGCAGATTCTAGAAGAATCCCGTGATATGTAGTAGCTTTGTTCGATGTTGATGAGACCAATGCGGAGGCAAGCAAGTATAACCTCGTGCAATCGATTTTGTCTTCGAGAGGAAGACCACTAACCAATGTTCGGCTTTATATTTGTAAGTTTCGCTCCTAGCTGATCACTCGTCCACACTCCTACCAGTAAGACCGGGAGCTTTTTCGGAGAAGAATATAATAATCAGTTGATGGGAGGCGACCTTTTCGATTGGCATCAGAGAGGTACCTAGAACAGCTACGGAAAAAGGAGGAGCCATTTTGGTCTCTATGTCGGTGATTTCGTTGCCAGTCATCGATACGTGAGAGGGAGTTCAACATTATGCAATTTGTTTCTTGCGAGTGTGGAACAGCCGAAGAAATTGTTTTACAGGATTTAAGCGCCTGGAGGGCGCTGAGCGAATCCGAATAAATGACATTAGAGTAGTTTTGGTTAAAGAATAAAATTTGAGAAAGGGCAATCATTATTGCAATTATTTCTGTTCTAGAGTCATTAATAAACACTGGAGCAAATCAATCATAAACTGCGAGAAGGAAACGAAAATGATGTCTTTAACAAGGCAGCTGGGTGGCTGGATTTGGAGAGGGATGTCAGGGTTAGGTAGATGGTGGGAGCAGGGAATAGCGAAGGTGTATACCCTTCATCAAAAGAGAACGGTAGCACCATTTGGAAAGGGATGTTAAGGAAATTAAGGATGTTAAAACTGTGTATGCAAATGTGTAGTAAGGAGGATTCTTAGATATCTCTCGAAGAATCGATGTCAGATCTAACAGCGTTGGTTTGAAAGTGAAGATAAATTTTGCACATGACGCATTCCCTACGAAGAGAGAGAGAGAGAGTGGCATCACATCGGATTCAGCTTCAAGGTTCACCCGAGGGAGCGATTGGAAGGCTCATGTAAAAATACGGATTGCCTCGTTTTGGATGAGATCTAAAAGGTATAGTAGAGTTGTGGAGGCCTGAACATATACTACGAAATTATAGTCCAACTTTGATCGAATTGGAGAGATGTGGAGACGTATAGGGGACCTGATATCTGCACCCCAAGATTTTGAGGTGAGATGACGTAATAAATAGGTCAAGCAGTCGATGACAAGTCGTTTTTAAAAGTTTAATGTGTTGAGCATATTTTAGGTGATCATGTAGAATGAGGCCGAGAAATTTCACTTGTGAAGTTACAGGAATATGTGAACCATATAAGGTTAAGTTCGCGAAAGGAAGGTGGTAGGTCCTTCGACTACCCTTTTTTATAAATAAATATTTTCCGTTCAAATTTCAACGCCAAAGAAAGGGAAGTCGTGGAGTTAACAGTCGAAGAATAAGTTCGTAAATATTGTTTACGTATTTGGTAACTAATTCGACGAGATCTCTCAGAACCTTCTTTAAAAATAATCATGTTTGGGCTGGAGCGAATCCGATTGCATTGCCTATATAATTTTTAATTCTCCCGGATAGCTTGTGCACACTCTTTGGACCGCCAAAGGGTTGCCGAACGCCTACCTGAGGAAGATTGCGGATGCAAGATTCTTCTGCAGTGATGATAACTTGCTGGAAGAAAGAAGTTAAAGGCAGTATCAATAGTCAGAAACCATTTTTTGAATTTAGAATAAGGAATTTATGTGGCCTGATAAAAAGGAGCCCATTCTGTTCGATCATAGCACCAGCGGGAATGAGGTTTTAACATTGGGCTCGGTGCAAGTTCATTTAAGGTATTGGGTTATGGTCACTGCCGTATAAGTAATTAAAGCGGGGCCAGGTAAAACCGATCCATAGGAGAATAGGAGCAAAAGGAAATATCTATACAGGAAGAAAAATATGTATCTAAACGTTCATACCTATTGTGTTCTGTGTTGGGGCATCCCAGGGAAATGGTGTAAGGAGATCAAGAAGGATATTAGACATAGACGAAATGACAGAGCAACCTCATAGTGGGTGGTGAAGACTGAATTCTCCATGTATAAAAACTGAAGTTGGGAACTGCTTAAAAATCCAAGGTAAGTAGGCCTTAGTAAACTCATTAATCGGATCCAAGTAGATCGAACAGACAGTGAGGTCGGTGGACAAATGGACTCGTGATACCAATCCCTGAAGTCTAGTTTAAAGAATGACTGGAGAATAGGGGACAGATTTATGAATGAATATTCCTGCGCCTCCCCTTTCATTTTCACCACTTCTATTATAGGTTAGCGACGATTTATATTCAGACGGTTGAAAAAATCGGGATAGCATTGTTGAAGTTCCTGCAGACATTTGAACCTTGGTGTACATGTTTTTCTTGGTTGAACAAGTTCTTCAAAATTTTGAGATAGGGCAATCATTGAAAGAAGGTGGATATTTTGAATATTATGAAAATGGTCTCTTTGAGATAAATGTCTCTATATGGCTAGGAGTAATGTTGGAAGTGGATTCAGATGGGTAATAAATGCTGAGACGTTGGTCAGTTTAACCTTTCAAAGGGGTTAACCTTTTTTCTCGTCTCTGTCAAACTCACATTCTTCTCCTTCAAGCTTTCCTTGATGGTTTCAATTCACATTTTCTGCAGTCTCCCAGCTGCTAGATTCCCAGCACACTTACCACTATACATCCGCTTAGCCAGAAGACTATCATCTATCCATTCCATATGACCAAACCATCTTAATGTACTCTCGTTTATTCTCTCATTTACTCATTTCTTACCACCACACAACTTCCTAATACGTTTATTCCTCATTTTCTCAATTCTTCTCATTCCTCATACGACCCTAAGATTGTCCATCTGAACAGACTGTACTTTATATCTATATCTCTTATTTCAGACTATGCTTTTACTAATATAAATTAACACATGTAACAACATACCTTCTGGCAAAATCCTAGCGCACTCAAGATGTGGCTCCTTTATATCCACCAAGGATTTATTGCACCAGCCATCTTCCTCCAATTCACAACTTTCCTACTACACTCTGCATCATCCGTTCCCTTTTCATCCAACATATATCCTATATATTTAAACTGAGACACTTGTTCCAGTTGCTCCCCATCTAGCATAACTTCACACCGAGAACTCCCCTCACTACTCACTATCATAACCTAAAATCTTACCTACATTTACTTTCAAATCCAAGCTTTTACACATCCCTTTACCATTCCTCTCAACATCTCTTCAGATTCGCCATACATAACCAAATTATCTCCCATTCTCTACCATTCTAACACCTTCTCCTGCTACCCCTACATCTAATTCTTTCTAAACCTCATACATATACAAATTGAATATGAAACCAATCCCTTTCAAATTCACATACTTACACACGTTTCATTATCGTCATACATACTTATGATTCCATCCAGAAGTCTATCACCAACACCATATATTACTAACACCTGCCATAAAGTTTCAATTTTAATCCTATCATACGCCTGTTGCAAATCCATAAAACCTAAATACAATTTATTCTTCTTCTCTCTAATTTTCTCAATGTAAAGATTTGTTTCAATGTAAAGATTTGATCCACATATCCTCTACCATTTCTAAATTCACGTTGTTCTTCACTAATCATCCTCTCAATCGCTTGAAGTACTAGGGCGTGTCAATTTTTATGACTTCCTTTTTTCAAAAAAATGAGTTGCGTCAAAAAGCTGTGTTTTGGTAAGAGATTCACAATTATATTTACAAGAACTGGCAATTACATTAGTTTGCTTGGTAAATAGCTGCTTCAAATTCGTCATATTTTCAGGTTTCATGTAAAATTCGCAGCAAACTGTCTTCTCTAAAGAAGTGCCTTCTTTTCTTATCATTATTTCTTTCTGTACTTCTGCTCTAAGATTAAGAATATACTTATATTATACTACAACATCTTTATAAAAATTTAATGACACTCGTAAAAGTTTATAAACTAGCAATACTCATATGCAGCTGAGTGTATTTTTATTAATTTTTATTAATATCATACGAATAGTTTCTTCCACTTGCAAAATCTGAAAATTCGGAACCATGGCTAGTAAAAGGAATACAAGGCTGGCAACTTTCACTCACATGAGTAATTTCATTGGAACTGGTCAAGAAATGCTGACTTTTGAACTCCCAACTCTACTTGATGTTCTAAGATATGGGCTTCTGCAAAGAGAGCAGGGTGGAGAGAATGTCAGAAATTACCCAGTAACCACTCTTGCAAAGGATATTTATCCAAAAGTGCTTGAAAAGTAGGAGTAAGCAAACAGTTGTTTTGTGGTCCCAATTAAATTTGAGAGTCACAGTCCTGAAAAAGATATAAGAAAACTGGGAAAAGGCCAAAAATATATTACTTGGAAGAAGAAAACTGGAATTGAAGGAGACTTTCATAGTAACGTTAGAAAACTCTTTGACATCCTCAATTGCAAGTGTTGGATTAAGCTATGCTCAGAATTTGAGGGTCCATGTCCTGGTGGTGCTGACTGTAAACATGAAGTGCACATCTCCTGCTCCTGTTCTAAGAATATAAAGATCCCTATCAATGAACTAGTGTTTATTAATAGTCAAAGAGAAAAGGTTGGATCTGTTGGACAGCATCAAATTGGATTGCCAGATCTACCTGAGCACAGAAGACAAATTATAAAGCAAAAGAGGCAAGAAGATGAATTAAGAAGAATTTCTGTATATAAGCAAGAAAAGGAAGGAAGAGTTAACATTACAACCAAATGAAGTCTTTTCTCCAATGAAGATGAAAAGCTAACTGATGTTACAGATGAAGAATATGAAGATCAAATTTGCAAATTTCATGTGATGATTTTAATGTACCTTCTTCTTCAAGTACAAGTCAGAATAATACATTACAATTGCGCAATGTTGCATTGCAAAGTTATAGGTATGGTGTCGGTCTACGTGCTACAGCTGCCATTACAACAGCTGCATTTTTGGATGCTGCATTAATTACTGAAGGAGACAGGAGACTTATGGTTGACCACAATAAAGTAAAAAGGACACAAGAACAAGTCATGAAATCACTTGATGACGAATTTCATGTTCGATGCCGGATAGGCAATATTGAATGTATCTTCTTTGATGGACGCAAAGATTCCACTAATATTCTGTAACAAGCAGATAACTTAAGTCATCAGTTTTCAAGTATTGTGAAAGAAGAGCATTACATTGTTTGCAGTGAGCCAGGTGAAAGGTATCTTTGCCTTTTTACTCCAGAAAAAGACTTAACGAAATGGAAACCTGCTGGAGTTATTGCTAACCATCTTGTGGATTTCTTAAAGAAAAACAACATTGATAAAAGTTTGCAGGCTATTGGCGGTGACTCGACGAATGTTAACACTGGTTGGGAAGGAGAGTCACGCAATGGGTTGAGGCAAAGCTGAATCGTAAACTCATCTGGTTGGTTTGTGCTCTTCATACTAATGAGCTACCTTTGCGACACTTGATCACAGAGTTGGATGAAAAAACCTTGTCTAACAACAAGTAGAATGGTAAGATTGGCAACATGCTTGATACTAAAAGTGAACCAGAAATCAATTCCTCATTTGTCAGAATATCCTTTCCAGAGCCTTTGGTTCCATTGAGTGACACTGTTGTCAAAGATCTCTCTACAGATCAGGCTTATGGTTACAGGATAACCTAGGCCATAAAGACAGGTGTACTTCCAACTGATCTATCATTATTAGAAATTGGTCCTGCAAGCCACTCTCGGTGGTTAACAACTGCAAATAGGATTTGTAGCATATGGGTTCCATAACATGGCCTTAAAGGCAACAACTTGAAGACGCTACAACTGCTGTGGAATTCATTTTTGGCGTTTACTATCTCTGCTGGTTTGCAATCAAATCGTAATTCTCTTGGTTAGAAGGACCTCGCTTCATTATTAATCAGTTGAAGGTCCTAAAATCTTGGAAGAAGGCAGTAGCAGATATTGTTTTGCCAACAATCCAACGTTCATCGTGGTTTGCATTTGGTGAAATGGTGCTTCAAATACTTTTATGCTCGGAAGACCAAGAAGAAAGGAAAGAAGGGGTCCAGAAGATAATTGAATTTAGGAAAGAGGATGATAATACACCAGGAGACATATTTGTTCGACCTAGGGAATCACCTGCAGTAAATCCATATGCAACTTCCCTTTTGGAACTGATAGACTGGTCAGAAAAAGTATATGAACCTCCACTTAATTGTAAACTCAAAATTACATAAATAAGAAAGTTTGTTGAAAAGCCAATGCAAGTTACAAAGTGGCCATGTAATGGACAGTCCATAGAGATGTGTGTGAAACAAGTAGCGCGATCTGGTAAGGTGTATACTCATAAGAAACGAGAAAAATTCATTAAAGGCCAGGAAGCAAGCAGAAGAATGATGTCTAGGAATGAATCGAAGCAAGATTTGATGAATATTGTGGGTTGAAGCTTTGAACATTTTTTACAATGTGTTTTCAGTGCTTGATAATAGAGAAAAAATATAAATAAAATTGTTTGAGTTCATTAAACCACTTTTTGAGCAAATTTTCTTGGAGTTTATATTAAGTTATCCCCTTTTTTCGGAAATTTCAATATACAATATAATCAAGGGCAAATTTACCAAGGTAAATGTTAATGAATAAAGAAAAAAAAACTTTAAAATTAGGATATTCCACATCAAAAGGCACATTTTCGGACCCCCTCATTCGAAAAAAGACGAATTTTTATTTTTGCTCTCCAAATTGACACGCCCTATAAATGACGTACTCTTTCAACAAAAAACAATCATATTTCTTCCCTAACACACTCAATAAACTAATTCATCTGTAGTTCTTACAGCTCCCCTTATCCCCTTTACCCTTATATAAGAGCACTATTACTGCTCTTCTCCAATCCCTCGGAACCATATCCTCCTTAGGTGCTTTGTTACACAACTTCCAAATCCATTCAATCACTATCTCGCTTCCATTCTTGATCATTTCACCAGTAATTCCATCTATTCTTGCAGATTTACCTTTCTTCAACTTCCTCACTCTACCGATTACCTCCTCCTTACAACTTTCTTACAAAACTCTGTGTTATCCGTTCCCTTTTCATCCAACATATATCCTAAATATTTAAACTCAGACACTTGTTCCAGTGGCTCACCACCTATCATAGCTTCGCACCGAGGACTTCCTCGCTCACAACCATAACCTTGCTCTTATCTACGTTTACTTTCAAACCCCTCATTTTACACACCCTGCCAAATATCTCTACCAATCCTCTCAAACTCCCTCCAGATTCACAGCACAAAACCAAATCATCCGCATATAATAGGCATGGCACGATACATTTTCGTCCATTCTCTATCATTCTAACACCATCTCCTGCCACCTTCACCTCTGTTTCTTTCATAACCCCATCCATATACAAATTGAATAACCAAGGAGAAATAGCACATCCTTGCCTCATTCCGCTATCATTATTAAACCAGTCACTTTCGACGCCATTTATTCTTAAACACGCTTCACTACCGTCATACATACTTTTGATTTCATTCAGAAACCTACCACCAACACCATATATCACTAACACCTGCCATATAGCTTAGATATTAATCCTATCATACGCCTGTTTCAAATCTATAAAATCTAAACACAATTTATTCTTCTCACTCATTTCATCAATCATTTGTTTCAATGTAAAGATTTGATCCACACATCCTCTACCACTTCCCTAAGCGCACCTTGTTCTTCACCAATCAGTCCACTTCCGTCCCCCACGCACTCTTTCCACCAAGACACCAGCATATATCTTCCCTACAATACTCAATAAACTTATTCCCCTATAATTCCTACAGTTCCTTATCTTCACTTACTAATATAAAGGGTGCTATTATTTATATCCTCCAATCTCTCGAAACTATACATCTAAGCGATTTGTTACAACTTCCCTATAATGAATCATCTCGCCTCTGTTCCTGATCTTT